>NDFZ01004394.1:45667-81372 GCA_002192655.3 Mamestra configurata
GTCACTCCGCAGCAGCACGCGCCGCAGCGCCGCCTCGTCCAACTCGTAGCGTCGCGTGCCCGCGTCCTCTACCAGCCGCACCACCGGCACGCCCGCGCACGCCGCGCCGCTGTCCGCGTCGCTGCTCATCGGGCCTGGCTCTGAGTCTACACACACCACCAGTTCATAAAGCTGTGACTCTTATACCTACTGCCTATTATAAGCTGCCTCGATGGTCTACGCAAGTGGGTTTTCTGTCAATTTTCTGGACTTTTTTCAGGGTCCGTGGTCCTTTTTAAAAAAAAACACTAACAAATGTAGAGCTAGGTGCTCTCTTTTTTAGGGTTCCGATGTCAACAAGGAACCCTTATAGTTTCGCCATGTCCGTCTGTCTGTCCGCGGTATAGCTCAGAGACGCTTAGCACTAGAAAGTTGGAATTTTGTTTGGGTAATTTAATATTATTCACGCCTAGAACTGGTAATTTTTTGCGATAGCGACGAAATAACGAATGTGACGAATTATCATCAGCACCAAATTGTGGGTAAGTACCTAAGTTTCGTTGAAATTAATTTGTCTATTAGTATATAGCTTGACCAATGGTCAAATAAATAACTATGAATTAAAAAGTATTAGTAAAATACGTACCTACTCGTATCTAACTATTGATCATTATGAGGTAACAGACATACAAAAAATACAACCGAACTGAGAACCTCCTCCCTTTTTTGAAGTCGGTTAACAAAAAGAAGTCATATGAAAATATTGTGGAGAAAATGACTGTCATATTATATGTACCTATATTATGTCACCGGAAAATTGCAAACGTCGTAAGATTGTAAAATATCGCGTGATATTGTCAACTATTTTTTCTAAATAAGACACGGATTTATTGGAAACTATTGAATTGGATGGGATTTATTGTACACAAAACGTTTTTTTCACAATATATCGATAAATTACAGTTTAATAAAAAAATATTACAATTTTACGGAGTCTGCCATTTTCCGGTGACATATATAAGTTCAATATAAAAGAAAGAGTAGCGTCATAGAAAGAAAAATATTAATTTGCGACTCGCACAGAAAATTTAAACAAACAACAGATACCTATAATTGAACTAAGCTGATTTAATACTATGAAATAAATTAAGAATGAAATCGTGGTGAAATAATGGTTTATAGTATTTGAAATTGTGTTCCTATTTCGAACTTAGACTGTAAATTTATTTCATCATCAACAAAGTAATTCTATTTATGAATCAAATCTTCGAAACATCTCGTTTCGTTGTAATAATAAATATTGACCATGATTAAGTAGCAAGTACATAGGTAGTAGTTTTAGCTACTCACAGTCTGCGATGTAGAATAGGAAACTACAAAATCACTGTTTATTATTGGGAAAACCCACTTTTTCGAGTCAATGGCTGACAACGCCGCAATCTGAATAGCAACTGACTGATCTGCTGAATAACAAGTGAATATATATTATAACTGAGCTGATGATAACCATTGAGTCATGGAACTCATGGATACAATTCAGCAGATATCGCATATTTTGTAGTGTGTGTTGATCAAACATCATCATCACTAACTCGCCATTTTCAACCTTACGTTTTGAAAACAAAGTCTGTTATCTTTTGTACACGCTGGCGTGTTATCGCGTTTTGCAGTGCGAATTATGATGATATAAATAGAACGACATGAAGTTAGTGGGAATTTGCGGTAAGCAGTGTTACCAGAAAATTGTTTTCTGACCATTTTAGTAAAATAATATTTTTTTAGGTTTTTGTCGAGATTTGCGTACAAAAATATATGTGTCCTGTATTGTAAGTGATCATTCGTCCAGTCAATCTAGATTTTATTTATATGTGTCATATCAAGTTGGACCGCAGGAGATGAAAAATATACCAACGTGTAGGGAAAAATCCCCTGATTATCATATCAAAATGTTTAAGTTGTAGTGGTGGGGTACGTGGATCGGAAAAATTAAATTAATTTTAAAAAATCCTCTTTAATTTTTAAATACCGAAAATTTTTGATGAAAGAAAATATCAGCTTGTAGATTCCATAATTCTCTTTGATATGCATGCAAAATAATTCACTGTTTATTTACATTTTTTATATTTTTTGCCAAATAATCAGCTGATCGTCAATGGCGCTGGGCCCCCAGTCACGTGATGCGCGCCATGCGGGGATTTTTCCCTACTAATTGGTATATTTTTCATTTGTCATCCCCTGCGGTGGACCAATTTACTGCTTGATAGGTAAAATATCTAAATTTACTGGACTAGGTACATGCCACAATCTGAAAAACAACTGAACAGGAACCGTAAATATATAACTGAACTTTAATTTGAGTAGGTAGGTAGGTAATTGAAACAAGTCCTTGCAGTGAAGTGTAAGTGCCCGGGGAGTTTGACCTGGAATCCAATTTGTTACTTTGAAAATATCAGTTTAAATGTTTTATAGATAAAATACTAAAATGTTTACTATATTTTTTGTTGCTTCTTTTTATTTTTACAATAATTTGACTAAGTCAAGTCAAGTTTTCGGTTTTAAATAAAATTATATTTTTTGCATATTTTCATAACATGTATATACTTATCTACATTATTCTTTATATTTTACATACAGGTGATTTTTTCAAGTCGGCGTGGATGGCCAAAACCGAGCTATGAGGTAAAGCAAAAAACATTAAGAGGAGTTTTGGTCCCATTTTGACGAAAACTAAAACTACATTATTGTATTTTTGAAAACAATTTCAGTTAATGAGAGAATTAGTAGATTCGCCTAGCAAATCTATTTCTATTGATGTACCTTTTGGATACTGAGCACCAAACATAAACCTTAACTTAAGTGTCCAATCAGTAACCCATTTTTAACCCTCAACGCAAAAAGAGGGTTGTTATAAGTTTGACCGCTATGTGTGTATGCCTGTCTATCTGTAGCACCGTAGCTCTTAAACGGTGAACCGATTTGGATATCGGTGGTTCTTAGACATGTTTTATCAAAATCGTTTCAGCCGCTTCAAGGTCATCAGCTCTTTTCTAGTTGATGAAGGCATGTGAGAACTTCCACAGTTTTGATCGATGTGAAATTTGGTATTCTGTTTTATCATAGTATTACAAGAACATAATAACCTTGACCTGATGCTGCAACATGACCTGAGGTCTGCAGAATATCCAACTCCTCGCATAGTTACAGCAGAGGTATCACGTTTTTACTCACTGGAATGGTGTCAATGAACAGATTATAGGAAGATAAGTAACCTTGACCTGATGCTGCAGCATGACCTGGAACCTGCAGGATACCCTACTCCTCACTTACGTACAGCAGACGCTTCGTGTTTGGGCTCATTTAAACGTCTCTGCGAAAAGGGTATAAATCGTGCCTAAAAAACATACCTACTTAATATGTTTTGATCCTTTTTAGTTTAATATAGGTACGAATATTTGGGCCCAAGCGTACAATAGTTTGACCGCTAATAAATAAAATAATACGAGTAGTTACAAAATAAAAAAAATGCGTCCCTATCTCCCGACTTCCCGAGGCTACGACGCTTGGTCTAAAATATTCGTACCTACCTACCTACATACATAATTATATTAAACTAAAATGGCTCAAGACATATTACCTATTTTTTACTTTTCAGCGTTTTTTTTGTCGGGGGTTGATTAAATTTTTAATTTAATTTTATGTTAATTTTGTTTTTTTTTTATATCTTGGGACAACTCACACACGGTCATCTGATCCCAAACTAGGCAGAGCCTGTGCTATGGCAACCAGACAACTGATAAACATACTTATATATTTCTAAATACATACATATTATAGACAAATTACACCCAGACACAGAACAAATGATCATGCTCATCACACAAAGATTTGTCCTGGGTGGGAATCGAACCCACGACCTCCGGTTTAGCAGTCAGGGTCACTAACCACTCGACCAACAGGCCAGTCAATTAACCCCAAACGGACTAATACTTGGCAAAAGTTGTGTTAAAACAACGGCGCCATTTAAAAATCTCTTCCTCATTGTTTTATCTCATAGCTATTGTGCTAACTTCGGCGCTCAAAATAATAGACTCTGAAGGGTCTGCTTGAAAAGCTCTTTCAATAGAGTATTTGACTAAAAAAATCGAATTAGTCCGTCAGATAGATTTTACAAAAAATATTTTACACGTATTTTTCTATTGCCACGTAAACAAAAAAAAAAGACGATACAGCGCGTTGAAAACTCGTGTGACGTCACTGACCAGTACACTTTTTACTGGAAAGTGACGTTACAAGCCCCCACTCTTAAAAAAAATACGTGTCCAATTATATAGGTACGTATATAATAATATTTTTCGATAATCTAACTGACGGACTAAGTATAATGTTATTTGTTTACCCCGGGCAACATCCCTATTGATACATCAATAGGGATGTCCTTTTGGCTATTGGGCACTACACAAAAATCTTAACTTCGGCGTCAAATCGGTAGAAACGGTTCTATTTGGAAAGCTCTTTCCAATGGTAGGTATAATAGTCCTGCCAGGGTTGCGGAATTTGTTCGAAAGAATCACCGCGGCCCAACGCAAAGGGCTTTAGAAGGGACACGGATGGGCTTTAGTCAGTAAGAGTCTGACACGCCCTTCTGCTCCACCCAGAGCGGAAGAAGTCATTTGATGATTTCCCATCCTTAAATGTATATTATAGTCTCATAGCTATTGGTTAGGAAAAACTCCTTAACTTCGTTGCTCAACATTAGTTACCAGTTTAGGACAGTACCTCTGAACGGACTAACAATTGACAAAAGTCGTGAAAGAAGCATAGATTCCTCTTGAAATGCTCTCTGGTGTGTTATAATTTATGGCTTATATATGTCACCGGAAAATAGCAAACTCCGTAAGATTATAAAATAACTTGAGAGATTGTAAACTCTCGATAAATTGTCAACTGAACATTTGGAATACTATTTTACGCATCAAAATTTGATAATCTATAATCTCGCAAAGTCATTCCGAGAAATTGTGGATTATAATAAAATGGCGACCAATCAGAGCACGAATCTACAATTTATCTGTTTTCGTGTGAAAGTACATCTGGAAACAAAGCTCTCATTGGTCACACCAAAACAGATAAATTGTATTATACATATAGGTATTCACATAAGATACCGCTAAAAACACCGGCGTTACTTCTGATGCAGTATTTGAACATTAAAAAAGAGAATATCTATAAAGGTACACGGAACGGGTGTAAAGTCCTGCAAATCTCCATAGAACGGGGGGAACCTCCGACCAGACGGGTGTTGTGTCTTGTGGGCAACTGCTTGACGGTTGATATTTGTGCTGTTGTATATGTTCAAACCAAAAACCAAACGGAAAACTTTGATACCGCGATGCAGGATTTGTGTGACATCATGTTTTTTGTTCGTATGAGGCGGTATAATAGATACATATGTCCCTGCAACGTCCGTTGTTAAGTTAGAAAGCGGTAATGATATTTAAAGTATTGAAAATACTTGATTTTGACGGGATGGAGGTAATAAACTAGAAACAGTAATGATGAAACAAGCTTTTGCTCCAGAAATACGTGTAAACGTGAAAATATTACTTTGTATCTAGCTTCTGCCCATGGCGCCGCGGCGCCGCGTCGCCCGCGTGAGTAGTTTCTACTAAAACATCGAAAAAATAATTGTGAAGAATAATCATTTTCTATGGAAAGGGTTAATACTACGTAAGTAAGTACGTAAGTTATAGATTCTGAGGCTATATGAAGTTCGCCCGGCCTGCTAGTTGTAATTATTAATGCGAAATAAATAGTACAAAAATAGTTAAAAGAATATTTATTCAGTTCAACCTTAAAAATATTTAAACCTTACTATGAACTACAATAATTATAGTTAAAATTATTATACCCACCGTTTATTTAGGTACGTAGGTAAATAGGTATTTTAGAGATCATTAAAAACAATATGATGAATACGTCCAAAATCTTTGATAAAATTTGGGTTTAACCCATAGATTAATCCTGTTTTTTTTCTCGTCAGAACTACAAGGAAATGAGAGCCTTCCGTCCTGGTTCTCTTTTTGTCGTGTGTTAATTTATAATATCAATAAAAAAGAATCCTACGCTAATATAAACATGTGATTAAGCAGAGATGTTTATATTAGCGTCATAAAAACAAGTTCATTCACACAACAAAAAGTTTTTTTTTTCTTGCATTGACCTCAGATACTGAATTTGGATATTATTCAATGTTCTAGGTCCTGTCAGACGGGGTCAATAGCAGGTCTTTCTTCGGTGTGAGTCTCGTTATAGAGCGAGCATAGGGTGCACGCCTTTATTGGTTTCTATAAGCCGCGTCAATTGTCTGTAAACAAAACATTTTATTTTTAGCACTACGTAGGTAGGTGTTCAGTTTTTCAGGCACGGTAAAAATCCTTCAACTAATATTATAAATGTGATATTTAGTGAGAGTACATGGATGGATGTTGGCTACTTTTTCACGCAAAAATAATGAACGATTTCATACGTATGAAATACATCAGAAGAACACGGGTATAGTTTATAAATTATAACGAGGGGTTTGTTGTGCCACTTCTCAGCTGTAACACTAGGAAGTGGTGACGGGCGGACGTTTTGAGGGGTTGTGTTTATGTAGAACTTTGTCGTTCAAAAACTGATGGCTCTCAGCCCAAATTTGAATAAATGACTTTTGTTTTTGCCATATACAGGATGAATTTTTCAAGTGGTTGTGCATGGTCAAATCCGAAACAAAACTTTTGAGTCGGGTCCGATTTTGATGAAAACTAATACTGCATCATTAGATTTTTGTTCTTTTTGATTAATCAGTTTAGGTTTAACAGACATGTACTTTTAATTTTTCTCACGTTAGTAGGTTCATATTTTGACAAACATTTGCTATTTTCTTTAGATTGCCATGTTTTATTAGATACTTCCCAGAATTTGATCCTAAGTGACAATTCCACACGGGCGTCTGGGGTTCAATTCCTGGCTTGGAATATATTCTTTTCAGAAATGCAGATTTAGATTTAATCAAAATCGGACCCGAGAATCCTTGATTATTTTTCGCTATTCCTAATAGTCCCAGATTTGGCCATCCACGCTCATTTAAAAAAATCAACCAGTATTACACGTACCTTGATTAGATCGTTATAATATTTGTCATCCGGGTACTCGGTCCCGCGACGCCTCTTCTTGAACACTTGCACCGCGTCTCGCTTACACTCGTCGTGGTGATTCTGGCCGGGCTTCCATTTCTCCTTACCACCAACCACTAACTTGACTATCGCTGTCCAAATAGACCCCGACTGCGGCTCTGTGATCTTGCCCATCTTCATGGTGTACAGCCAGACTGCTTGCTCCACAGCCCGCTCGTTGTTATACTCATTGACAGTCACCAGTTCCAAGAAACGTTTTTCAAGGGTCTGTAATAGGTATGGCGGTAAGTGGTTAGTGTAGTTGTAAGCGTACCGATTTTGTTTTTAAACGTTTGGATGTGTCTGCTTCTCGAGCCAGTGATGGCATGACGGTTGACAGGACAAGGTCGAAGAAAAGAAAACGTGTTGCGCCGACCCCAAGTAACATATGGGGTGATAAGACCAGGAAGATGATAATGGATGTGTGAGGTCCTTAACCTCTGAAACGGGACATCCGAATTAAAAAAATCGCTTACTGAAGCTACTTTATCGCAGAGTGTGGGATAGGGGAGAAAGCCAGTGCCGAGACGGGCGGTGGGTTAACTTGCCTCTGTTACTTCTTTCTTGTATTCATCGTCCTCATCATCGTCGTATCGGTCAGCGAGGCAGTGTTCGAGCGTCGCCTCCACGGCCTCCCTGTGAAGGGCCTCCAGAGCCTTGGGGTGGAAACAGCACATCTGGGGGCCCCACGCCGACGTCACGAAGTTGTTGTACTTGTTCTCGGCCGCCTGCAGGGCGACCTTCTTGCTGTTCTTATTCGCCCTCGCGAATTCCTCGAAACAGTCTTCGATTTCCTGAAAATTATAAGTTTTGCTAACATTAATTGACCAGCGCAAAGTTGATTCTTTGAATGGGTACCCTTTTAATTTGAATCTAAATTGGAACAAGACTCTTTTGAGTACATAGGTATTAAAATACCTATTTATATATTTCAGATTTGGCCGTCCACGCTGTTTTTGCAAATTGATCCTGAATAAATTTATGTTTTTTAGGATTCCGTACTCAAATACCAACGGGACCCTATATCTAAGCCTCCGCTATCTGTCCTTCCGTCCATCGGGCTGTCTGTCAGCGGACTGTATCTCAAGAACAGTTATAGGTAGTCACTTGAGATTTTCACAGAGTGTGTATTTATATTGTCACTGTAACAACAAATAACATAAATTTAATTTAATTAAAAATGAAAGGGTGCTCCCATACAAGAAACGTGTTTTTCCAGTTTATGCTACGGAACCCTTCGTGTGGGTCCAACTCGCACATGGCAGGTTTTTTTTTTTGTTTAATAAGACTCGGATATATTGGAAACTATTGAATTAGTATGGGATTTACTGTATAAAAAAGTTTTTTTGATATTATATCAAGAAATTATAATCTTATAAAGATTTATTATAATCTTACGGAGTCAGCAATTTTCCGGTGACATACATATATAAGTAAAAGATAAAACTTCAAACAAAATTCATCAAAAGCAAGTAAATGCGTTTTAGTTGCAACTCTTTTGCCGATTTCAGTTATTCTATAGTTTAAACAATAACTCAGAACAACTTACTCAAAAAAATAGTTCAAAATAAAAAATACGCAAAAGTTAGGGTAGGTAAGAATCATTTATTTAAAAATATGAACCTTTTCGGAACACGATACAAAACATTCATTACATTAGGTAGGCAAAAAATAAATAAACCCTATTTCTGTTTGTTGTAATGCAATTCATGTTAGGTGCATATAATGAAAGGAACCTAACATGAATTGGTTGACGGGAGCTTAGTTCGCTTATGAACGAACAAAGGTCCCGTCAACCAATTCATGTTAGGCCCGTCATCCCATTCCAACCCAACCTATCCATATCTTGGTGCTGCAAATTCCCTTAAACCTAATCTAACCTGAGCCAAATCATGAAAGAGACAATTATTATATGATATGGCGACACGACACGAACGACATATCAAGTGAGGTTAAAGGTTCGTTTATGGCGGTGCGAGTGATAACGGCTGCATAGGTTTATTTTCTTTATTAACAGTGTATTCGCTTATATCTAATTGCTTGAGATCATGAATGTTAGCCTGCATAAACGGAGAACTACAAAGAATATACACATAAATTTTAAGGCTAAATCAGTTTTAAGGAGAGCTCTGCAATTTAACATAGAAAGAGCAATCAATTTCATATTGGCGAACCTACATGCATCAAAGAAAAGGAATCATTCGTATGTCCTCGCTAAAGCAGATCGGGACCCTTCTAATTCGATTCGGGAGCTATTCGAGTTTGTTGCGAAAGTGTGGAACAAGATCAACTTCTTGATCGAAACACTTTAAATGAAGAGGAAAAAAGTTCAAAACG
Organism: Mamestra configurata; assembly: GCA_002192655.3. Taxonomy (NCBI): domain Eukaryota; kingdom Metazoa; phylum Arthropoda; class Insecta; order Lepidoptera; family Noctuidae; genus Mamestra; species Mamestra configurata. Next base: position 55,198 of record NDFZ01004394.1, read on the forward strand.
ATGGGGTGAGTGTGCGATGAAAAAAACTGATAATAAATAACTACTTAATCTGAAATACCAAAGTTATCAGAATCGCAGCTTGCGTCCAAACCGCTTGATCTCTTTTCGCACTTTTCGTTCGGTGACTTTAAGCACATCTTTTGTGACGTGTACAGATGTAGCCACCGTATCGGCTGCAGCGTGAGCTACCGCTAGCGTAGCGACTGTGGTGTGAGCCACAGCTGCCGTGGCGGCGGCAGCGGTCTGAGCTACAGCCACTACAGGGCAACGTACTTGCAGCAGTTGCTCCAGGAAGGGGTCATCGTTGTGGTCCGTGGGCCGGTTTCTCTGCTTTTCCAGGAATGCTTTAGCGTCGTCGAGTGCGCGTCGGTTCTGTGCCTCCAGCTTATCGGAGCTGACGCCTGCGCCGGCCTGCTCCAGCTCGCTACGCATGCGCGACACGTACAGGTCGCGCGCCGCCAGCACTGCGCTCTTGTTATTCTGGTCGTTGACGGCGCACAAGTACTCGTACTTTTGCTCCAAAATCTGAAATGTTCACATTATCATACTCATTATTTTTGATACAACACTACGTTATCGGAAAACGTGTGCATATCTCATTGTGGATTGGCGTAGGCGCAGAGAGCTTCACTATTCGAACGACGGTCATTCTGAAGGGTATCCATTATGCTTTGCTCACGGAGAACGAAAAAGATTAAAATTAAAAGTGTCCAATACTTTCACAAGTGACTGCAATAGCTGGGCTTATTTAAATGGGTTGGCTTTTGATAAGAAGGGTACAGAAGGTACAAGGTATGATTGACAGCTCACTTCATGTTTACTTCACCCAAGTCTATATATACGGTGAGATTTTAATAGAATCGCACTGCAGTTTGTCCAGTGTTCATCCAGTCAAGTCAGGTACAAAAGGAGCTCACCTGCTCCAACTCTGGTCTCTGGTCATCTTTTTCGTGTTCAGGCACATCCCTGGCGGCGTCGAAGAGCGTGAGCGCGGCCAGGCGGGCCTCGGCGTGCAGCTCGCGCAGGTCGTGCGGGGGCAGGCACAGGCGCGCGTGCTCGCCGCACACACTGCTCACACACGACTCATATGTCCTCTTGGCGAGAGACATGCTCTCTCGAACCTTCGCTTCGTTCTCCAGAAGGTACCGTGACAGACTCCCGTCCAGCTCCTGCCAATGTTACCAGCTTTTAGCGGCTTTTGAAAAGATACTAGAAAGTACTATGAGATGTGTTATACACTGCAATACTTATAGATTCATTAACGTCTCTGTCGATCTACGACAGACATTAGGTACCAACCACTCTTTTTCGGAGTTTCTTTTTACTTGCTGGAAAATAAAAAGGTGCGTAAAATGATTCTCCAAAGTGAAGACGGTTAACGTCAAAGTCATACCTTGAGGAGGTCTTCGAGTCTCGCGTCGGCGTCATTTTGCGACCCGAGCTTCCTCTTCTGTGCGTAGGTTTGCGCAGCTTCGGCTCTTGCGGTGCCGTGCACGGCATGCAATCCGCGCTCCGTCAAGCTGCGCGCGCCGCCCACGCACTCCTGCATGCGCGCCACGTACTTGCCACGTGCCGCGCGCGCCGCCGCCTGCAGGCACGCGTCCGCTGTTGCCTATGAGCACAGACGTCATTGTAGATCAGGTACATACTGCTCGCTCGCTTCCCGTCGCACTACAGTCTTCCATACTATTTTGCGACCTGTCTGAGGCGTTTAATTGAGTAAATTACGAAATATTACTTCTGAAACTTAGCATTACCGGCTGGGCAAAACAGCGTTAAGCTTAGTAAAATATTATTGAAATGATGGACAACAATTAATTCATAAGATTTGCCTTACCGAATGTCAAAAACAGTGATTGGAATTATAGTATTGAACAGGCAGAAACTAGAATTCGTCCATAAAACGGTTTTCCTGGGGATTAAGCTTGATTCAAGGCTAAGTATCATCCCTTGCAAGATGGCTAAGTCCAGAAGCATATGCTGTTAGTAAAATCCGCCAATTTACGGAGGATGATACCACGATACAAGTAGTAGTTTAAGTATTTTAGTTAAGAGCATGTCTTACGGTATTTTACTATGGGGGCTGGGTGCAGACATCGAGACTATTTTTATTCTGCAGAAAAAAGCCATTAGAACCGTTTATGAGATTATAAACGGTTCTAATGGCCCAGCGCGATTCTCTAAGAGAACTGTCTAAGGATATTAACATCATGATGGTATCTGGTCAATATTTCTATGAAAACATCATGTATGCACGTTTTTTCCATTGAGATCTATGCTTTGGAACGTGAAAATTGCTTCATCTCTTTGACTGAACGACCTTGAAAATTCAAAAGTGCCTGTAAATGGTTTAATTGAAATTGAGGTTTTAGCTTGTTTTGTTTATCCAAGTGGTGACTAATAGGGTGTGTACTGTGTGTAGATGAAAGAAGAACACACAATATGTGTGCCGATATAAACTTGGATGAGAGCAGGAGGATGATCAACGAGTGTTGGCCATTTAAGTTACTAGTTATATTATGAACATCAGCTAATAGGCATCTCTCGTTATAAAAAGAATCAAGTGTTTTGAATTGTTTCGAGAGCCTGGTTGACAGCGGTGTATTTTCGATTGAATTACCTTAAAAATAGTGGTTGCCTCAGGCACTTCATCGCTGTTGAAGATATCGACGTACTGCTGGAAATACTCGAATAAGTCTTGCGTCCGGACTCGCTCGCCATTGATGAGCTTCGGAGTGAGGTGCTCCGGGTCTAACAGCGACGGCACCAGCTCCAGAAGTGCTGATCTGAAGTCTTCAGTCAAGTCTGAAAAGAATGGAGTCCAACATCACATCACGCCTGATTACACTGAAGAGTTGGGTAGCTGTGCACCTGTAGTATACAAACAACTACATTTGACCAGTTGTGGTAAAGACCCTCACTGATTGATTGGCCGTCTTAGCAAATCAGATGAAGATATAGACGTTAAATTTAGCAATAACGAAAAGAATAAATAGGTACCAAATGGAAGAGTTGAAAAATCTAATCATACTGACCACGAATGCACCCAGAAAAACTTTTATTAGAGACGCTCAGGCCTGGGTGCGGCATTAGGAAGCACTTGATTTGCTCGAAACTGGAGTTAATGTGCTCACGAACCTCGCGCAGCTCTGCATTCTGGTTCGGATTTGACTAGTAACAAAATATTAGGTAATCATATAGCATAAATTTAAAAGTAAAAAAAAAATTGGGTGGATGAAGTGGTTTGAACTGGTAGAAGGCTTAAGGTAAGCACGTTAAGCCGTTGGTCCCGGCTGTCATTTGTAGATCATTGACAGTCTTTACGAACTTTCAGAAGCCAGAAAATCTGACATCAATCAGACAAGAAGAAGAAGTACTGTGTTTCCCAGTTACTGTGTTGTGGAGGTCATATAGGCAGAAGCTCCACTTTAAATACTGGTATTCAGCTGAATCCGGTTTTACTGGAAGCCCAGTTGGGAAAAGGCTACGCAGATGATGATGACATACTTATTATAGGTAGGTAAGTACGTAGGACGTTTCAGCATTGTTTCTGGGAAGGCAACGCGTCTGCGAATGGTCTGCGATAACTGGTTTCGCAGGTCTGCAGATATCCCGCTATTCGGCAATGATCGCAACGACCATCAGGCACAGTTGCTGTGCGCAGGGTCGCAACTGCTGATTCTGGCTTTATGTGGATCATCTTCTAACTTCTTCTTTTTCGTGTCCACGTCACTTAAATTATAATACTTTATATTGTTTAAACCGGTAGAAGGTCACACTGTTTGTGGCGTTTATGTTGCCATCTAAAAACCCCTCTAATAAGTTGCGAGTAAAACAGATTGCAGTTTACCTGGAGTCTTTTGCTGAGCACTTCCTTGCCGCCACCGAAGCCAAAGGCGTGCTCGTACGCGAACATCCAGTCCCGCACCAGGAACAGAAGGGTCTGGAAGGCCTTGCCCTCCGCCTCGCACGCAAGCTTGCCGTACTCCGTGAACAGCTGCCAGATACCAACAAAAGCCAATGTTTATTTTATTGGACGACTTAGCTTCTGGTCCCAATAAAAATAATAAATTATTTATTGAGAGCAACGATGGCTCATATAGTGTTAGTAACAATCAATAAACTTATAACTATGTTAGTCATAAAATTACAACAACAATTATGTAAACACACATAACAAATAAAATCATTACTTCAGCATTTCAGCTGAGATACTGAAGCAACGATTGACAATTCGGCAGTCCAGCCTGCCAGCAATCATGCATGCTGTTGCTGCCACCATAAAACCGTTTTTAACAGTTTTTGAGATTAGACTGTCCAGCAATTAGATCAGACCAGTCTTATCCAGAGGTATTGTTTGCAACCGCCTTACCAAGAGGTGTTGTTGTAACCGTCTTACCATGAGGTGTTGTTGTAACCGCCTTACCAAGAGGTGTTGTTGTAACCGCCTTACCAAGAGGTGTTATTGTAACCGTCTTACCAAGAGGTGTTGTTGTAACCGCCTTACCAAGAGGTGTTGTTGTAACCGCCTTACCAAGAAGTGTTGTTGTAACCAGTAACTGGGTTATGGACACGAGATAGGCAGTCACTCCATGGTAAATACTGGTATTTAATTGCATCTGGTTAGATTGGAAGCCGACCCCAACTTGGTTGGGTAAAACGCTACGCAGATAATAAGCACTTTTAAGTACCTTTGACGTAAGATTTAGTTACTTTAGATACGCATTGAGCAAGTGTCTTAGACCACATTAAAACATCTTTGTGTAAGTTAAAAATGTAACCTGCAGATGCTGTAAATCATCTTCCCTGATGTTGCCGAACAGGTTGTAGATCTGCACGGACGAGATGAGGGTAGACAACGCGAAGATGGTGGAGTTCTGGCCGATGGTGCTCTCCGAGTCGAAGGTTCCCTGCGTGTCCATTAGTAGCACGGCCACCTGCAACCACATAGCTACAAGTGATCATCAGCTTCATGCTGAACAGATAGTAGGTACGGGCAGCAAATGCTGACCATTCGTTCGCACGTTCGTGTTGCGCACGTTGCAGGTTCATTTGAACACCGGATCACGTTCCGAAGATCCAAGTTCATCATGTGTTTCAAGAGACTGCATGGAAAAGCATAGAATTTAGCGGCAGTGAAAAATAGAAAATATTTTATTCACAAAAAAAGCAAAAAAGTTTCTTTAAACTACACTTCTCATCAAAAAAATCGAAACACTTTCGTTTTTATTGTTTTTGTCCTAATTTTTTACACAAGAGAATTAATTCCATGAAAAAACAAACATTATTGTGTAGCTGGCAGTTTGGTCATTACAGTAAGAAGAAAAAAAACAAAATTCGAAATTAGAATTTCATTTGTTTATCCTATAAATGAAATTAATCACTGTTTTGAGACAAATGTGTATTTAGGGTTGGAGTACGTTTCTCGTTTAAAAACTAAAATTAGCGCTTGTCTTTAAACTTTTTGTTTCTTATTTCATTTACTGTGACTTTGGGACGTCTGAAAAAACTTTTTTTTCTAAAACATATGGATACTTCGCCCGCAGAAGCCGCCCAAGTGGTGGCATTGCTGGATTCTGGACTTAGTCAGCGTGTTGTGGCTGCAAGATTGCATCTAAGCTTATCATCTGTTCATAGAGTCTACAAACGCTATCGGGAGACTGGTTCGTTCACGCGCCGTTCAGGATCTGGCAGGAATCGGGTCACTTCTGAGCGAGATGATCGATTTATTGTAACAACCTCTTTACGAAATCGACGCCTTAACGCTTTTCAACTGCAGCAGCAGCTTCGCGTTGTACGAAGAGTAGCTGTAAGTGACTCTACAATAAGAAGAAGGTTGAAGGAACGCGGATTGGCACCGCATAAGCCAGCGAATGGGCCGAAATTAACTGCAGACCATCGAAGAGCGCGCCTTAACTTTGCACGCGAGCACCTAACTTGGTCATACCTTCAGTGGAGCAAAGTACTGTTTTCTGATGAGTGTAAAATTATGCTGTATGGTAACGACGGAAGGAACAAGGTCTACAGAAGAGATGGAGAACGCTTTGCACAATGCTGCATTGAAGAAAAGGTCAGCTATGGTGGCGGTTCGTGGACGGTTTGGGGAGGAATCAGCGCCGACGGTAAGACAGAACTTGCCTTTGTATCTGGGCCACGGCTGCCTGCACTAAACTCTCATCGGTACATCGAACAGTGTCTTGAACCTCATGTGATGCCCTATGCACATTTTATTGGCAACGACTTCATATTCATGCACGACAATGCTAGAGCTCACACCGCGGGCGTCGTACGAGATTATCTTACCGAAGTCGGTATCTCCATTATGGTATGGCCAGCAAGAAGCCCGGACATGAATCCCATTGAACATCTATGGGATGAATTAAAGAGACGAATTCGAGCAAGAGATCCAGCCCCAGAAACACTTAGCCAGCTGCAAAATGCAATCCAAGAGGAATGGGATAATATACCACAACATGTGATCGTGACTCTCATCCGATCGATGAAGAACCGTATGGAAGCAGTAATAAGAGCTCGCGGAGGGAATACAAGTTATTAAATAAACGTTTCTTACATTTTTTTTCATTTACGCGTGTTGTTTTACCCATTTCCTTCATATTCCATACAGGGTAAAAATTACTCATTATACAAAATACGAAACCTATGAAGACTTAATTTGAATTTAGAACATTAACATTAGGATTTAAAAACCTCATACTACTCACTATTAAATGACATTTTACATTTATTCCTAAATATACACATTTTTCTGATAATCCTTATCAAATCATAAACTGCGAGGTGTTTCGATTTTTTTGATGAGAAGTGTATATCCACTATATGTCTGACACACTGACGACTGCTTGATCCGTCATTATTGATTAGAGTGAGCAACTTCAGTTGTCCAACTGAAACACCCTTCAAGTGTGACTGGCTCACGAAATGTACCTATATATTACGGTTTACTCACCTTCTCGCCGTTGTCCAGGGTGGTGATGATAGGTTCTGGCCACAGGTGAATGCCGGTAGTATCCCGTTCCGCGCCGCCTCTCCAGTGAAATCCTTTCAACTGCTCGTCCTCTTTGCCTAGCCATTCGCCACTCAGCTGACTGGAACGCTAACAAAAGACAATTGTTGTATTGGAATACATTTTGTAGCTGGACGAAGAGGGGTTAAATAGGAACCGCATTTTAAAGGCGAAGTAAAGAGGCTGGTCAATACTCACAGGCGCGTTGAGGTATCTGAGAAAGAAGTCGAGGATGAAGGACTTGCCGCCGCGGTAGGCGCCGGCCACGCTGAGCACGACGGCGGGCAGGTCCTGCGACGCGCTTTGCAGCAGCACGCGCCGCAGCGCCGCCTCGTCCAGCTCGTAGCGCCGCGCGCCTGCGTCTGCTCCCAGCCGCACCACCGGCACTCCTGCGCATGCCGAGCCGCTCTCTGTGTCGGCGCTCTTCGTGTCGCCGCTCATAGCGCCTTACACTACCTACATACATCACAACACTTTTTTTGTGAGTGTCCTATCGCAGGTCAACCCATGAGTTTGTCATCTGCCTAACATAGCAACAGCCTTAGTAAAACTGAAAAGCCTCCAGTCAGAGTCAGAGCTACTAAAAACTTGCGACGACAACATGCTAAAGGCACCCCCCAATGCGTATGGACCTCGGCTTAGGGCATCGCTGTCTGAGGGAAGAATAGCTAGTAACACCCGTACTGCGTACCGCGCTATTTTGCCAGGTATACCAAATTTGATTGGAGGTACTATTAGCATTTACCAATAAATTTTTTTTCGGGCCACTTTGAACAACGATGACGTCAGTGTGACATGGAATTTTAAATTTAAATAAACTTTATATTTACTGCCTTGTTTTGGTCAATGACTCCTTCCGCTTCGCCCAGCGCGGAAGTGCCGGACTCGTATTGACTAAAACCCATCCAGCATTTGGAGGAACACGGATGTTCCTCCAAACGCCCTTTGTGTTCCAGGGTCGCGGTGACTCTTTCGAACAAATTCCGCAACCCTGGCAGGCACTGGCCCTGGCGGGCCCCGTCAATTATAATGATAAGCATTATTGAAGCCTGCGTGAGCCACCCATCGCTCGCCGACCGTAGGCCCGCGCCTACGGTGGCCAGGATTCGCTCTGCGACTCCCAACGCTCGGGGCGTCTTCTTCTGTTGCGGTGGCTGGGGTGTGTAATTTGCCTCTCCCACACTCGTCCCGCTTCCTCCTTCGCTTGCATTTCTGCTTTGCAGAAGAAGGTGACTGCTTCCCAAGCCCCCTCGCTCCCACCACCGATTGAACCAGGGCCGATGCGAGAGGTCGCTGTCGCAATCGCCTATACGAGGACATGGCAGTGCTCCGCCCAAACAGGGCAGACCTCCACCGTATATGTGTCCTCCGGGCGATCCACACAGTGGTAACAACCGGGCGTATCCTCTCACCGAATCCGTAACAGGTACCTCTCGAAACAACCGTGTCCAGTGAGTAACTGTGTCAGGCGGAAGGTGAGGACGCCGTCGAGCCACTCCTCAAAGAGGAGACTTTTTTTTTTAAGGATGGGAAGTCATCAAATGACTTCTTCCGCTCTGGGTGGAGCGGAAGGGCGTATCAGACTCTTACTGACTAAAACCCATCCGTGTTCCTTCTAAAGCCCTTTGCGTTCCAGGGCCGCGGTGACTCTTTCGGACAGATTCCGCAACCCTGGCAGGCTTTGGCCCTAGCGGGCCCCGTCTTTTATGCTGACATCTCTTTGAGGCGCGCGTGAAACACAACGCGCCATCGACCCGGGCCTGGTGGTGATCGGACAGCGAGCCACCCAATGCTCGCCGTCCGCAGGCCCGCGCCTACGGTGGCCGGGGATCGCCCTGCGACTCCCGACGCCCGGGGCGTCTTCTCCTGTTGCGGCGGTTGGGGCGAAGGCCTTGCCTTTCCCTCGCGCGGCCCGCCTCCTCCTTTGCTAGCATTACTGCTTCGCAGAAGGAGGTGACCGCTTCCCAAGCCTCCTCGCTCCGGACCATGGATTCAACCAGGGCCGGACGCGAGAGGTCGCCGCCGCCGATCGCCTCGACGAGGACACGGCGGTGCTCAGCCCAAGCAGGGCAGACCTCCACCGTGCCCCTTTTATTTATCTAATGCCTGTTTTTTCTTTTTCGAAATAATATTTTTTTTTTTGTTTGCGAGTGTCCTATTTTTTTGTTCTGTAATATTGCGATATTTATAACCAGTGACTCAACGAAATAATTATGTAATTTGTTTGAAAATGAGTTCCAGCGTGGATACTTTTACAGGAGAAGACGCGTCGGGAGTCAGGAGTCGCAGGGCGATCCCCGGCCACAGGGTTGCGGAATTTGTTCCAAAGAGTCCCCGCGTCCCTGGAACGCAAAGGGCTTTAGAAGGAACACGGATGGGTTTTAGTCAGTAAGAGTCTGACACGCCCTTCCGCTGCACCCAGAGCGGAAGAAGTCATTTGATGATTTCCCATATTTAAAAAAAAAAAGGCGTGGATACTTTGCCTCTCAAATAGCACGCTATATCAATGACGTATATGGCCTTAGTATTGCTATCGTACGGTACGAATTGCGCGTAATTGGTTCAATCGCTTTCGTTTGGAAAATTTTACCTCGTCACGTCCCGGAGAAGTAGATTGATTTGGGAGATAAAATTTCTCAAATGAAAGAAAAAATAACGCATAGTGCATTCGTTAGCGGTGCTAGGTGCCTATACCTCATTGATATTGCAAGTCGTCGGTTGAAACGCATAGTTTCCACGTTGGAACACATATTAAAAATAACTCGAGTTTTCCGAGATTTCACACAAAAAGTGGTATAAATATGGCGATTTTACGGAAAAAAACAAAACCAGAAGAAATAAATTAATAACTGATTTCGAAAAAAGCAAGGCGTGGTTTAAACAAATAGTTAATAATTAAATATTATTAACATAATGCCAATTCCAACCGAAGTTATGATAGTTCAAAATGGCCCGAAAAAAATAACGATAACTTCATAGGTATTAGGTATGTTAAAAAAAAGACTTAATAATTAGTAGGTCACCTCTGCCAAGGATTCTGGACAAAACAGGCGTGATGTTGTGTTTTAATAAAATATGAGGATTTTCACCTTTATGTCTAAAGTATTAGGTTCATGGTTGACTGGCAAAATTTGACAGTTTCGGGTAACTTGATTATTTATTTATTTATAGTTAATTAAAACGGCGCAGGTCAAATTACATTAATTTATTTCTTACTCGCAAATAAACTCCTGCACTGGAGCGGCTTGGCCAAAATCTGGCTTGTTTATCATTTCAGATAATGTGGTGCAATTGCTCCAGCTGAAAGGTGTAACATCTGGCAACACTTTCAGACTAAAACCGGCTTGAAATAACGTGTTTATCTTATCTTCTATCGTACATCCACGACTTATCGTTTAAGTATTACGTAGGAACATAATTATTATAGTATCTGTTTATTCAAATATTGTTATGTATGATTGTTGTATCTTCACATCGTGATGCACTTCATAAATAAATCGACCCAGGACTTCAGCTCAATTGCTTTCAAATAATCCAATTACAGAAAAAGTTATCAATCAAACAATTTTTTTTTAATAAATAAAATACGTCCAGGTTTTTCCCGAAGGAATATGCAGTAAAAATATGTAGTGACACCACAAAGTATGAGAAGGAGGACTACTGAGAAGTCCGTGATGAAAAAGGACAGTGACAAGTTGCCCTGGATTGGAAACCAATACCCAGCAAGGCGTTAATATGGCACTTCGTCCGCGCATATCCCGTTTTTTCCACAATCCCGGTCCCGTAAAAAAATCCCGTTGCCGTATAGCCCGCATAGCCCGTATAGCATTCCTCATGAATGTGGCTATCTATTGCAAAATTAATTTTCCAATCCGACTGGCAGTTCCTGAGATTAGAACACTCAAACAAACGAACTCTTCAGCTTTTTTATATTAGTAAAGATAGATACTATTTTATATTATAGTTTTTTTTTTATTAGACGGAATTTCCTGCTGCATTTTTCTTACCGAGATGGCTAGCTTAATTTTAAGAATTTTGTAATTAATTTACAAAATTTCAACCACCCTCTATGTTGCCGGCCCTCATTTATACCACTCTAAGTATTTTCCCGCCTGCCCCTTGATCGGGTCTTCACTGTATGTTCACGATGAACCATAATAAGAGAGAAAGAAAAACTGGCCAAGTGCAAGTTGGACTTGCACACGAAGGGTTCCGTACCATAAGCCGAAAAATCATGTTTCTTGTATGGCCCCCTTTTATTTTTAATTTTAATTCATTTTTATTATTTGTTATTATAGTGGCAACAGAAATACATCATCTGTGAAAATTTCAACTGTTTCGCTATCACGATTCATGAGATAGGTACAGCCTGGTGACATACAGACAGGCGGAAAGTGGTCTCAGTAATAGGGTCCCGTTTAACCCTTTGGGTACGGAACCCTAAAAATGGTTATTTTAGAGTCTCAAATGAACATTAATTTAGGAATAAATAATAAAAGAAAAGGATTGTGTGGTTTTATGAAACCACGGTAAAAGTGAAACTTTATTTCACATTATAGATATTTAACAAAAAAAAAATCGGAATAATATTCCATTAAGGGTATAAAAAAACACTGACAAAAACAAACAAATTAGCGTGGAGCACTGGCACAAATGAGTAATAGTCTATACACTACACGGTCAGATGATGGAACTATAGACGCCGCCGCCATATTGGCCTCGGCTGCTCTGAGTGACAAGCGCCTTTCACTTTCTCCCTACTCCGCGGCCGACCGTCACGCGACATGCGATACACAGACCAAAAAATTTGAGACGATGTAAAAACAAAAACAATGATTCTACCTAATGAAATAAATTAAGACTCGCCCGAAGACTTGGATGAAATCGTGATGGAATAATGGTCAGTCTTTGAAATTGTGGCTCTAATTCAAGAAAGTTGTTTTTATCTAACTTTGTTCCTCACCTTTGTATTAGGTACCTAAATAAAGCCACTATTATATTAAATTTCTGTTTGCGACAGGGTCCATGTGAACTGTAAAAATGTACCTATCTATGATCTTGTTAAACACATTTGATTGCAATAAAGAGTTGAATTGAAAAAAAAAAGTACTCAGACTGACGATGTATTTCATCATAAACAAAGTACTTTGAATGATGCAAAACATCTCGGTTCGTTGAAATAATTTTAGTTACTCACCCTCTGCGAAATTAAACAGAAAAATAAATATAAAATCACTGCTTATTAGATGGTAAGAAAATGTACTTTTTCGAGTCAATGGCTGACCACGCCGCAAGATGAATAACAACTGAATACCGATCGTGAATACAACGTCATTTGAACAACTCCTTAGCAGATATAGCGAATTTTGTAGTGTGTGCTGATCAAACATCATCATCACCAACCCGCCATTTTCAACCTTACGCTTCGAGAACAAAGTCTGTTATCTGTTGTACACACTGGCGTTTTATTGCGTTTTGCAGTGCGAATTATGTTAATATAAATAGAATAACATGAAGATAGTGGGAATTTGCAGTAAGTAGTGTTGCCAGAAAATTGTATTCTTACCATTTCGGAAAAAAAAATATTGTTATTTTGGTTACTTACCCACATGAAATCTGCTGTTTAGTACATTTTAACCGAGTTATGCACACAAAAATGATTGGGTCTGTCGATAATTTTCCACGATTTTGGCATAACGTGTGCAAAACCTGAAAAAGGGTCATTATATGTACTCATGATATAATGACCCTTTTTCAGGTTTTGCATTAATCCTACTCGTTATAATAGAAGGTATTCTTTACAATTTTGAGGAATTCTATTAATTATTTACCTACTCTTGTGACGTCACTCACTACAAGTAACATTACCACAAAATTACATTCTCAATGCCAAGGGGCTTTGAGAACGGGAACCACGCAAGAGTAAGTCGGAAGCATACAGTTAAAATAGCTCCCTAAAACATACCATAACGCTTCGGAACACAAAAAAATACAAAAATAAACCAAAAGCCTGGAAAAAGTAGGTAGATAAAACATACGAGCATATACAATATGAAAATGTAAAAGAGAAAGAAATATAAATAATAGTAAGCTATTTAAAACATTGGTAAAACAGAAATCAAAGTATTCGATTTGTTTTTTAGTCCCAAATGGTAGAAATTTAATTTACCTTATGGCAACACAGAACATATATTTAGGTATTATCATCGGGCCTTCCCCTATACTTGGTTGCGATTGCGACATTGAAACGAGACAATCGAGCAATATATTAAATTATTGTGTTTTATTGATGCACAACGGAAGTGACGCAAAGAACATTACTTTATAAAGTTGCTGAAATACTTAAGTATATACTTTAATGCGTCATTCATACACATGTAAGCAATCACTACAGCTTATTATTATTAAGTAATTATGTTATAATTAGGTAACTGTCGTGACTCGGTATTCAAGAGTCGCACGGATTGATCTACAAAGTTAAGCAACGCTTTCTGAGGTCGGTTAGTGGATGGGTGACCATACAGTTTATACCACTCCGTTTCTCGGAAAGCATGTTGACAGTCATTTGTAGATCTAAGATAATCGTTATATGTAGTCAGAAAGGCCAAAAATGAGAGATATACTTAGCAAGAGTCGGGATACTGTTACCTTTTTTTTTTTGACGGATTTTTCATCGTATGAGTTCTTCCGCTCTGGGTGGAGCGGAAGGGCGTGTCAGACTCTTACTGACTAATACCCATCCGTGTTCCTCCTAATGCCCTTTGCGTTCCAGGGCCGCGGTGACTCTTTCGAACAAACTCCGTAGCGGGTTCCTTAGTAATAGTCGCTTTTCGCGAAATACTGGTATTCAGGCGCATCCGATTAGACTGTAAGCATTCTCTGACTTTGTTGGGGAAAAGCTTGGTAGTCAGATTGATGTTTTAATAAAACAATATAGATAAGGTTTTATGAAAAAATACGAACGCCGTAGCTTGTTGTTTGATTATGGAAAATAAATGAACCTACAATAAATTGAGAATTTATTTATTATGTTATTTTAGAGTGATGTCATCAGGACATGTCATCTATAAATGTGTTAACAAATGACTAACAAATACCTATAATATAAGTATTGTGTAAACATGATAACGCCATTTAAAAGGAGGTAGCCTGGTAGGTACCTAAGTACAATAAAAATATATTTATCATATTACTGTCAAGTAAGAAAAAACTTAATGTTGTTCGACAAACTTAAAATCCGCACAATAAACTTTTTTTTTTTTGGACGGTGAACACTCGCAGTTCAGCACACTAAGGCTGGTTACTGCTTAACCGGACATTTTGGTGAAAGAAATAAGAAAGAATGCAAGTTCTACAAAGTGTTATTTATTATCCTTTCTTTAGTTAGTTGATTCGTGTTAGACGATTCGTTGATGAGGAAGTTTGATTACAGATGCGACTGACTGAATAAGCAAAGTTCTCATCCCTATCATCATAGGGATGAGAACTTTGCGTATTCAGAAGCACGGCCCCGTGTCGCCCTTCGAAAGTCAGACCATCAGATCATATCAGGGAAAAATAGGTGTGATAAAACTGACTCTGACAGTGACAACAAACGAAATAAACAACGTGTAACAGAATAAAATATCTCGCATGATTAATTCGCATTAACTTTAATTTAATAACTGACCTTCCGAGATGTTCTCGGAAGGTTTTCATCAGGATTTCGCCAAAATGTTATCATTAACTATGTTCAACAAAGTTCAATGTTCAATGTGCATAGCTAGTATACGTGGGGAATGCCCGACATTACAAATTGTGTTGCCATACTCACATTTTATTTTCTACCATTTATTTAGGAGAACTTAAAAATTTCAGAACTTTATTACTTAACTATATATAATTGTCACTATACTATTTGGGTACTTACTTTCATTGGCCTGTTTTTTTATTTATGAATATTACGTCACTTATTATTTGAGTACATACTTCTAGTTCACCTTCGTTGTAAGTACCCACTGTACCCAGGTATAGCAAAGTATTATTTGAGTTGACACAGTATGAAATTGTCGAAAGCCGCCCGGAATCGCCAGTTATGCCCGGTTAAATTGGCAATTGGCTAACTTGCCCCATCAACTAACTGTCGAACATGTTCTGCTTACTCGAATATGGTTTTGATGTTAGGTATGTTGTTAAATACCTAAGTGTTTTGAGTTCGAGCATGCTACATGGGATCCCCGTAAGCGAAGAACAAGAAGACGCATGGTAAAAAAAAAAGAATTTCAAGGCCAGTTGCTGCTTGATGTATGTAGATGAACATTATTATTATCAATTGAAAATTACTAAAATATTTCTTTTCTATCGCAAAATATTATAATAATCTGCGACGGTAAGAAAACACTATTCTGGTAACATTAGGTACTCACTGCGAAATACGTTTATGTTTCGCGTTTATGTTTTCATTGAGATCTTACTGCTAAACGTCGTAAGAGACGAGCGTCAGCAGTTAAATATAGACTCAACAATTTATGACATAACTCATAAGATTAAAAAGTATTTAAAAGCACATACATTATTTACTTACACACTGAGCTCTCACAGTGCATTTTTTTATTAATGGTGGTAGTAGTCATTGAACATCTGTCTGTTTAAGTCTTGTTTCACGGCCAGTCAGTGATCCATATTGCTAGCGAAGTGTTCAGCACTTGGTTTTTACCATCAATAAAAACGTGATTTTATATTTTCCCCTTCTAATATCTGAGGTGAGTGGTTACCAGTGTTCGTAATTATTTATCTATTTATCGCAAATTAATAGGCTTTCGAATCCGGTTCCGGTTGACGTTAGGGACTGCTAAATACAAGAAGACTGAAGAAGACTAATTCTTTCTTGTAGTCACTTACGTACCTTACTTACTAAAGTAAGGTACGTAACGACAATCTTAGGTAAGTGTGTGGCATGCATACAAATCTACCTACCGAACTTATTCCTTGCAAGAGTTAATCAAAATATGTAAATACAATGCGTTTAACTACTGTCAGCTGTAACTATTGCTACCAATTTTAAATAAGGAAGTTTTCGAGGAGACATGAGCTCCTCTATATTTTTTATGCTGTTAGTAGTGTGTGTTAGTCCCTTGGGATAATTTTCGACATACACGCGGGCGGAGCCGCGGGCGGCAGCTAGTCACACTATCACACTAATATTATAAAGGCGAAAGTTTGTGAGTGTGTGTGTATGTGCATGTTTGTTACTTCTTCACGCGCAAACGGCTGGACCGATTAAAATGAAATTTGGTATAGAGACTGTGTGAGTCCCGGGAAAGGAGCTAGAATTTCTCCCGGGAGTATGTTCCCTTGGGATAATTTTCGACAATCACGTGGGCGGAGCCGCGGGCAGCAACTAGTATTAAATAAATACTTAACTAATCAATACAATTAATACAACTGTTATCGATTCACACAAAATGTAGGTATTTCTCTTAAATTAGGTAATAAGTAGATATTGTAGATAAGATTTTTTGCTATAGGTATATTTCAGTTTTACGATTCGCTAGCCGATACCTACCGAATGTAATTTATTCGACAGTGTTGTTCCGAAGTGTCCTTTTCAGTTTTTTATTGCTGCTGTTGTGCCAACAAAGAATTATTTTGTTAACCAGTAAGTCAAAAATACAATAAGGTATTTGACTAAACAAATTATGTAATTAGTCCATCAGACAGATTTCCAAAAAATATTGGACACTTTTTTTTTTGTGCCGTAAACAAAAAATGAAGGCGACACGCTTACCAGTACACTTTTACTGGAAAGTGACGTTACAAGCCCCTCTCCTTATCTTTGATGCGATTTAACTTCGTATTTTTTATTGATTTGATCAAATAAAACATACGTATCCATATTTTTCGATAATCTAACTGGCAGACTAAATAGAATCATATTTTTTTTAACCCAGGCATCGTCACTATTGAGTCATAGGTCCTAACCATATTGGTCGACTTCCAGTTAAACTGTATGCAGTTAATACCAATATTTTACTGTTTACTGGGAGCGTCTGCCTATCTGACCGCCACAACCCAGTAACTGGGTAACGCGGTTGTTATTGTCAAGGCTGTCAGATTTTCTGACCGACCTCGGCAAGCATCGACCCGTGGGGCTGTTATTGTTCAGCCTCCACGAGCTCCTCCTCCGAGGTACCTACTTACCATAAAGGTGCTAATTTTTGGATGTGGCCCCCCGCGACGCTAAGGCTGCAGGTTACTGCATAGCGGGACTTGGCGTTTTTATAGCTTGTATCAGTGATAGAAATAGCTTATATCCTGAAAAATGTTACTCATCATTATAAAGCCTTACGCAAGTTGATATGAGACCCACCAAGAAATCATGAAAGTGTCGTATTTGTTTTTGGACTTTTGCAAATTAAACCAATAAAAAGAACATAAATGTGTCGTTTTTCTGTTTTTTTTTTTGATTTATTATAATTGACCTTAACGAGATACATGGAGAGAGCTGGTTAACTCTGCTCCCCTGCACCAAACGTGTGACGCATAGTAGAGCTTCGTTATCGCCGCTGACATATTTCAATTAATCGCCCGGGTTATTCCCTAATATCGGGACCAGCAGCCGTTGTGGTTTGTTACTTGACAAACATTCTACATTTTACACATTTATTTTACAAATATAATGTAGTTGACTGAGCTCTCACGACGCGTGACCTCACCCCTCCTACACCGCTCCCGCACTGCGTATCTGCTGCGTTACGCTAAGACAGTCGCTTTCACCGACAACTCTGACAAAGAGGAATGTCGACAGTCTAGAGTCCCAATCTTCTCCCAGCTTCCAAAAGGTAGACAATGCTCACCTCGATATGGTGGATGCTGCCGTCGAGAGTAGAGCTTTCTTCTCATCCCTCGAAAATCCAAATGATAATAATATCATCGGACTCCAGGCGAGGTTCAGGATATCATCAAAAGGTTCTCAGCCTCAGAAAAGGTCCAGGTTCGACGGTATACCCACAAGTAGTTCAAACTAGATAGATTAAACATACCTACATCCCGATTAAAAATGCACTCCTCAGTACCTATGTCATGTCGATAAAAATATATAATAAGCCACCAGAAGAAATATAGATAAATACGGTATTTTTATTAATAAATTAAAACTATTTCTATTAAACAAAAGCTATTATTATATAAACGAATACTTAAATGAAAAACTATAATTGCAATAAATACATCCTTAAATATATATTAGGTATAATAAGAATATAATTGAATAAAACATGACATGACTACTAAACATACAATAATTAAATTATACAATGTAACCTACTTGAATCTACATATTGTCTCAAAATGTGAAACTGATCTCTTTGTAAATAATTGTTATCTTAAATATTGATTGAATTATTATATATGTTATACTTATTGACTTTTTATCCGAATGTTTATTTTCTTGTATAAATTTATTTTTGATTTGTTTCAATATTTTTAACTTTAGAAATTAGTTAGTAGTAACAATCAATTTTGCTGTGCCCTTACAGGGTCTACAACGGCTCTTAGCTCTAAGCTTTGTAAACATCTTGTTTTATCTTGTGGAACGCAATAAATGAATATGAATATGAAACTCTTCCCCGTCCAACTCATAATGCTATTGACTGCCACGTTCAATGGCCCATTGAGCAATAAGGCCCCAAATAAGGCAAGCCCAAGTCTGATTCCGCTAGGCACTGTATCATCAGCTTATTAAATTTTCTCGTCAAAGTCCGCCCCGACCCTTGGCCGAGCCAGCTCGTTACGCTGAGCCGACGAGTCTTAAATTCGTCCCAAAATAAATCTATGTTCGATCCCGCCCGCCTCTAGTTGTCCCGCCAGCGACGTCCTAAGCCGAGGACCTTACGAAACAGGGGGTGCCTTAAGCGTGTAGTCGCTTGGTTTTCAGTTTTTTGTGCCTTTGGCTGGATGCTTTTTTTCAAGACCTGCGAGACGCCACTCATAAAAAGTTTTGTGATGATTTTGTGTTACCTATGCAGTGTCAGGCGTGATGAGCAGCGGCGACGGGGAGCGTAGTATGGAGAGCGGCGCGGGTGTGCCGGTGGTGCGGCTTGGCACGGGCGCGCTGCGCTACGAGCTGGACGAGGCGGCGCTGCGGCGCGTGTTGCTGCGGCGCGACGTGCAAGACCTGCCCGCCGTCGTACTCAGTGTGGCCGGCGCCTACCGCGGCGGCAAGTCCTTCATCCTCGACTTCTTCCTTAGATACCTCAACGCGCCTGTGAGTATTGATTAGCCACGTTACTTCCTTAAAACAGTTGTTCTTATTTAATCCCTCTTTGTCAATCTTCAAAATGTATTCCAATCCAAATACTGTTATTTTTAAGCGTTCTAGTCAACTAAGTGGCGAATGGCTAGGCAGAGAGGACGAGCGGTTGAAAGGGTTCCACTGGAGAGGCGGCGCGGAACGGGATACCACCGGCATTCACCTGTGGCCAGAACCTATCATCACCACCATGAACAACGGCGAGAAGGTGGGTGACTCTTAAACATCTTGGAGCTTAAAGCTTATTAGGGCACATCCTTGAGCCTTTTGCACGTCAACACGGGATCACTGTGTCACCGTGTTTCCTGGGGTCACTCAGTCGGCGGCCAGAGTACCCAGCCTGAGCGCCCTCGACCGCGGAGTCCTGTCTTAAATAATGTAAGCGGGGTTTCAGCGTGTTAAGCGGTTGTTCCGGACCGTCACGGTTTCACGGAAGGAGGCCATTTGTGACGATCCTAACGACCGAGCCTCATAAACGCTGGACCTGCAGAATGTCATTATTGCTTGCTTGTATTCTGCTTATTCGGTACGGCACGCCGCTCATCGTTTAGAATAAGCCTAATGTGGTTGTATATCATTATGTGGTTGCAGGTGGCCGTGCTGCTGATGGACACGCAAGGCACCTTCGACTCGGAGAGCACCATTGGACAGAACTCCACGATCTTTGCGCTGTCTACCCTCATCTCATCCGTTCAGATCTACAACCTGTTCGGCAACATCAAGGAAGACGATTTACAGCACCTGCAGGTTAGATTTTTAACGTACACAAAGCTGTATTTGTCAGTAGTCGAAGATACTTGCTCAATGCGTAAGTACCTAAAGTAACTTAATCTTACGTCATACTTAAAAGTCGTGTTAAACTAAAGACTACTTACAATATTATGTGTTCGCTGTAGGTATACGCTTGGGCTGGGCGGCCTTCGGGAAGCTACGTGGTATCTTTGAATCGTCGATCCCACAATCCCTTGATACCAGGGTCTTTAACCAGTGTGTCCTTCCCGTAATGACTTACGGAGCCGAAACGTGGACACTCACCATAGGCCTGGTCCACAAATTCAAGGTTGCTCAGCGTGCATTGGAGAGAGCAATGCTCGGGATTTCTCTGGTGGATAGAATTCGCAACGCAGTCATTCGACAAAGAACCAAAGTCACCGACATTGCGCGTGGAATGAGCATGCTGAAGTGGAAGTGGGCCGGCCATGTCTGTAGACGGACAGACGGTCGATGGAGCAGACATGTGGTAGAGTGGAGACCGCGTATGGGCAAACGTAGTGTGGGACGCCCTGCGGCACGATGGATCGATGATTTGAAGAAGGTGGCTGGCAGCGGATGGATGCGGACCGCTCAAAACCGGGATGGATGGCGATCTTTGGGGGAGGCTTACGTTCAGCAGTGGACGGCAATTGGCTGATATGATGATACCTATTATATTTTATTAGATTATACCTAGACGCATAGGTATTTCGCTTGTACATGTTTTGGTTTCTTCTTGATCATCGGATGAGTGATGGGGCTTATAGGTTCTATTGTGACTGCGCGTATTCGGCAGGAACGGGCCCGAAGACCCTTATATGGTCCAGGGTTTCATCTGTATGCGGAAAGCGACAACCTAGGCAGTAGGGTGACCTATGATGATGGTTATTTACTTAATGGTTGGTTCTATCTGACAGCTGTTCACGGAGTACGGCAAGCTGGCGTGCGAGGCAGAGGGCAAGGCCTTCCAGAGCCTTCTGTTCCTGGTGCGGGACTGGATATACCCATACGAGCACGCGCACGGCTTTGTCGGCGGCGACGCACTGCTCAACAAGAGGCTCCAGGTAATAAAACTATTTAACTAATTTATTATAATCCGTCAATACTTAATTCATCATCTGACTCCTGTTTTCTTCAAACATTATGACTCATTATTTCTGTTACCAGTCGAACCCGCACCAGAAGACTGAGTTGCGCGAGGTTCGTGAGCACATTCGCTCGTGTTTCGACACCATCAAGTGCTTCCTGACGCCTCACCCGGGGCTCGCTGTTGAAGATCAAAGCTTTGCTGGATGCCTTCGTGGTCAGTATTTCGTACATTCAAGGGACCTAAAATTAAAAAGCTTAACGCCTCTAATCAGTATTTAAACGATTAATTATTAAATTGATAGTTTACAAATATTATATTATTGCACTAGCTTCTGCCCATCCTTTCGGCTTTGTTCGCGTGAAAATGGGTTTTATTTTTTTTGCACGGAACCCTAATCTTTTTCTATGATAGAACTTACTCCTTATGAAATTAGCTATCTGCGTTCAAAATCGGTTCAGCTGTTTCCGGGATTACCCGGAACAAACAGACCATCCATGAGACAGACAGACAAAGGGCTATAAACCTGTTGGTCTCGTCCTGGTTCTGCCATTTTGATTAAATATTTGTTTCAAAATAGCTTCGCATGAACATACTTATACGACATGCAACGGAATAAACGCAATATCTAAAAAGGGGTAATTGTGTGTACTCATCATTAAACAACTTTTACAATGGGAACAACCCCGAAATCGCAAAAAAAAGCTGTTCAGTACATTTTGTCGAGTTCTGTGCAAATAAGCATTAGGTGATTACAAGTGTAATTACAAGAAATACATAATCGATTTCCAAAGTAAGCACCTGTCTGATTAGCGGAGATAAGTTGCGTCGCTGATGAGCCCTGTCGGCGAAGAGTCTTGTCGGCGAACTGTCTTATCGGCGAAGAGTCCCGTCGAAGTTTAGTCTTGTCGGTGTTGCAGTCTGTCGGCGTAGTGTCTGTCGGCGTTTAGTCATACACTGTGGTAGGTAGTCGATTCGATCGTACAGACGAACAAAAAATTACCTGTGACATGTCCTAAAGTTTCACAAACGGAGATAATTTAAGAGAGCAATTTACAGTCAAATACGGATATCAGTAATTTATTATATTGCAGACTTGACAGAAAAGTTCAGATTAGCACTTCTGGAGCTAGTGCCGTCGCTGTTCGACCCAAAGCACCTCACTCCGAAGCTTATCAACGGCGAGCGAGTCCGGACGCAAGACTTGTTCGATTACTTCCGGAAGTACGTCGATATATTCAACAGCGATGAAGTGCCTGAGGCGACCACCATCTTTAAGGTACTTTTATATATAAACTTATGAATAGGAGTCATACCTACCATGAAAATGAAAGATAGCAAAATGCAGGTTCCAGCATAAATTCAGTTGACAACTTTAATGGAGTTATCATTAAGTGTTTTTGGTAAATGTTCTCTATTTTACTTTTTATATTATCGTTGATCAATTCAAGAACAAAAAGGGCCCCATAATATGAACCTTGTGGTACCCCGGTTGTACCTGTAACATTTATCTGAAATTTAAAACCTTGAATAGTCACCTGACTAATTTTTTCAAAATAAGTCATACACCATGCACATGACGCTTTAATGACTCACTGATTTATATTTAACGTTACTCAACAAAATGTTGTGATCAATAATAAAATGCCTTATTTAAATCAAATATCTTCTGAATCAGATAAAACTTTTTACAAAAGAACACATTGGTGTGATAACAACTATGTGTGTGTGTGTACTATGATAACTATATTGAGGTCGGCTCCCAGTCAAACCGGGTTCAGCTGAATACCAGTATTTTACGTGAAGCGGCTGCCTACCAGACCTCCACAACCCATTGCCTGGGTAACACGGTAGTTCTTGGCAAGACTGCAGTCAGATTGACTGGCTTCTGACAATCCGTAACGACTGCCGAAGATATAAAAAAGACAGCCACCTATTAACCATGTTATTGACCTTCCACACACTGAGTTAATTTTTCTGCAAGCTCGCATATAACGCTCGCTTGACCAATATAATGGTTTTTGTGATCTAATGCTAGTTGGCGACTAGTTACTTGGTATCAGACTTCACATTACTTAACATGACGCGTTCTTGACGTGACGGCACATGTCGATGTATGTGTGTGAAGTAGTCCTATGCTTGGCATGCGGTGGATAATAGCTGTCGTTTGGTAGGCGACAGCAGACGCCTGTTTGCTTGCGGCGGCTCGCGCGGCGAGTGCTGTGTATGCGGCGCGCATGAAGGAGCGGGTGGCTGGCGAGAAGAGCTTCACCCAACGTGCGCTGGCCGACGCGCACACCTGCGCTCGCGCCGAGGCTGAGCGAGTCTACGCACAGAAAAAGAAGCTCGGCTCGAAGCAAGATGCTAACGCGAAGCTCGAAGAACTTATCAAGGTAGGAGTAACTCGAAACACATCTTAACTTTAGGGATTACGATAAGCAAGATATTGAACAATGTCACTAACAAACAATTGCAGCAGTGACAGTGACACTCATACTTAGTTAATTACTGGCAGGAGCTGGACGCGAGTCTGTCACTATACGTGCTTAACAATGACGTGATGGTTCGAGAAACGATGTCTCTCGCCAAGAAATCTTATGGCGCCGCCGTGAGCAGTGTGTGTGGCGAGCACGCACGACTTTGCCTTCACCCAAGTGACCTGGTAGAACTTCACGCTGATGCCCTCCAGGGGGCGCTCACACTCTTCGATTCTGCCCGAGAAGTGTCTGAGGATGAGGAAGATGACCAAAGAACAGCATTAGTGCAGGTGAGGTTCTTTTAATTTGCTACGATACCATAAATCGATCGATGCACATAAAGTGGCGTCGTAAGGCATCGGGCATTTCTTCAAGAAGTTCGCTGTTTACATAATGGTTAACCACTTCATGAAATGGTCACCTCTCATCTAACCTTTTTTTTTACGGGGGGAAATCCACATGGATGTCCTTTGCCCTGGGGCGGGCGGAGGGCCGGACTCTTACTGACTAAAACCACCCCAGTGTTCCATCTTCCACAAACGCCGGGGATTGTGGGAACGTATGCGACTCCTATAATCCCCGGCTGGTGCCGGCCCGCCTCTGCGGACCACCTCGGGTCAGCGGGGGGAGTGAGGTGTTTGACTACCCCGCGACGTCGAAAGAGGGGCGAAAACTGTTTTGCAGAAGGAGACCACCGCGTCCCAGGACTCTCTTTTCAAATAATGGTTTTACAATATTTGGTATACAAAAATTTATTTAATATTATGTGAGGACGATGCACCTAGAGTATAATATGCTACTTTTAGGAACAAAGTATCACCATCAGAGGTAAACTTATTCATTTTCTTAATATGTTTTATATGGTACACTGTACTCACATATTTACAAATAGTGGAACCATCAATTAAACAGTGTTTGAGTTAACAGAAAAATAAACCGTATATCTCTAAAATTAATACATAAAACGACCAGTTCGATTTTTGCTTCAAAATCGCAATGAAACGACAGGACCTCTCATCGCCACATTTTGATATGGCCAATTCTACGATATGGCTACGACAAATGTATATTCTACAGGTCTACTTGTGCTGACGTGCAGCAGCTCATAATGTTGAAAATTTAGGGACTTCGTAATATAAAAGTGAGACGCAAAATTGGAATGTTGCAGAGTATAGAGCAGCAGTACGATCAGTTGTGCGTCGTAAACGAGCAGAACAACAAGAGCGCGGTGCTGGAGGCCCGTGACCTGTACGTGACACGGATGAAGCTGCAAATGGACCACACGGGCGTAAGTTCCGGCAAGCTGGAAGTACAAAACCAAATGGCATGTGAAGACGCTACAGCATTCCTGGCCAAAAGGAGGAACCGTGCTTCGGAACAAGAAGACGACCCCTACGTACAAAAACTGCTTGAGGTACGTAACTCGGAGTAGTAGGGTTTTTTTGGTAATTGTTAGGGTTCCGAACGCCGTAAGAAATGGAACCCTTATGTATGTATGCAACTCGGGCTGGTTTCCGCAACTCCACGACTAAGCGCGTATTTTGCGTGCACGTGGGACCAATGTGTCATTCGATCCACCCCAGCTCCCCAAGGAAGGCCAGCAACGCCTTGGTGTTACTAACTATCTCACAAAGGGTACCTGGGTTACCGAAGTACTTAGCCCAGATTCGCTGTGTCCTTTGATCCATTGAATGGTTACCTTGTTGTATTTACCAACCTGGTTGAGACGTTGGTGACACTCGAGAATCAGACCAGAGTTAACTGTGTGACTGTTCAGAGCTTGCAGGACGGCCATGCTGTCCGAGAGTATGCGTATTGAGTGGTCCCTAACTTCCCTGTTTATGATGGCTGAAGTCGCCAGGGAAATGCCCATGCACTCAGCTTGAAACACTGTGTTGTGGACCCCCAATGGTGTGGCTATATGAATGTTGAGATCCTCTGAGAAGATTCCCGCACCCGTGCCAGTACCTGTTTTTGATCCATCGGTGAAGANCCGGTGAAGACCCGCAGCTCTGTGGGGCACAGCCCTTCGCAACGGTGATCTTCATGCAATTATAATAATAATAATAATAACTTTCAGTAGTGCCATCAGGATGGAGTTTGGTGTGGACAAATGTGCGGTCATGCATGTAAAGCGTGGGGAGATTATGGAATCCGTGGGAATTCAACTCTCGGATTCCATAAACCTCAGATCCCTCTCTTCAACTGAAACTTACAAGTATTTGGGTATTACGGAAGCGTTAGGTATCAATGTTACAGACATGAAGCAATCGTTGAAGGAGCGCTTCTTTGGCCGCCTGAAGAAGGTATTCAGTAGCCTTCTATCAGGCGGAAACAAGGTGCGCGCCTTCAACGGTTGGGTCATGCCGGTATTGATGCACTCTTTCGGCGTACTCAAATGGACTCAAACGGAACTTGACGCCCTGGATAGGCGGGTCCGTACACTGCTTACTGCATTACGAATGCATCACCCACGGTCGTTGGTAATGAGACTGTATATCCCGCGAAAGTGTGGAGGTCGAGGCTTCTTAAATGCTAAGACTCT
>NDFZ01004395.1:0-12581 GCA_002192655.3 Mamestra configurata
TCCGGTTGGGATGCGGTCGCCGGGGTCGCAGTTGAGCTGGGAGGGGGTGCTGACGCACCCTCCGAGGGCTTCTTGGGCCCCTCCGCGGGCTCTTTGTCCCCTCTACCAGCTCTGGCCGCCACGGCTGTGGGCCCAGGCCTTGTGGCCTCCTCCATTCTCCGTCTGTCCGCCGCTAGCGGTGGCCGGAGGTTCTGGGCCGGTAGGAGCCTTGTCTCCAAGGCCTCCAGGCGGGCATTCATCATGCCCCCACACTGTTGCATGCAGATGCGGACAATCTTTTCGATGTCCGCATCGGGTGCTTGTGCAGGGGCAGGAGCCGACGGCGGAGCCGCAACCACTGGAGAGCCGGCAGCTGCGGGAGCCGCACGCTTCTTTGTCGGGGCAGACCCCCCCTGTGCGGCAACCTCTTTTTTGAGGTCCTCGAGCTCATTACGGAGACGGCCGTTCTCCTCCCACAGCTTCGCCGTCTCCTCAGAGCTGATTCTTTCAAGGAGGACCCCAACCGCCTCCCTCATATAGTTCCCACGAGTAGATATAGGATTCAGATGTCCGCCGGGCAGAGCCTAGATGCCCGGTAAGCCTACATACTGCAGAGTGCGGCAGGTGCTCTGCAGGGGAAGCGCTAACGACTGGACTCCCTCCAGCCATGCATCCTCTCACCGCGCTTCAGAGCTTAGGATTGGGGGTTTTTTATCTTAGAGGTATCCTTCCTCTGGGCCGGGCGGTTAAGCCGAGCCCCGGACGACGGCATTAAACATGCCTCCGTCCGCTGTCCGGACAACCCGACGCAGCGGACCCGCCGGGAACTCTCTCTTCAGGATTCCTCCGTGAAGAGAGAGCAACTGCCAATTTGGTGCGCCTGCACCGCAGCGGCATTGGTTGCATCCTTCGCCAATCGACGACTGTCGATCAGACAGGAGCGATCCCAACTCAGACGTTCCTCCACAGTGCCCTCTGATAATCAGAGGGACACGTGGAGGAACCGTCGTGGAGCTACAAGCTCCCCCTCCCCCGCAGAAATCCGCCACAGACAATAGTCCCTTCGACATGGAGAGACTATTGGCCGTGCCCAGGGTGCCCGACAACTGCTCTTTCCCCCGAACGCATTCGTAAGGAACCAGCAGCCGTCAGGCACACGAGGAGGTTTTCTGCACGCACCCCGTAGTTATGTACGCCTAGTCCAGCCCGTGTAATCATGCCGCCGTGGTTAAGGATAAAAAATGTTTCAGGAAAAAATAAATGTTGTCGTGTAGATGTATGTCATCAAAAGAAAATGTGCACTTGGTACCATTATCCTGTTTATATTTTATACTTTCGTATGTTTTGTTTTTTATGGAAAATGTGCTGATGTCGACCATTCCTTAAATGTTAAAGTTGTTAGTGAAATTGTGTGTAAAACATAATAATATAACACTAAGCAAATATTTTAAAAGAGGAGTTGATAGATAACAGTAGGCCTTGGTATTTCTGTCTCAACAATACACATGAAACTGACAGAGACAGCGTAACTCATTAGCCGTCTTTTCAGCAAATATGAGCCACAACAAGGAGCTCATGGAAATGGGGGAGCCGAACCTGCGCAAGCAGGAACAGATCACGATGGAGACGGAGCGTTCGCTGGTGGAACTGGAGGAACGCGAGAGGGACATTCGGCAACTTGAGGTAACAAACGGCTACCGAGAAACCATGACACAATTCCTAATTCAAATCCTTTCGTAAATATCAACCGTCATTAATCTGCAATGCCTTTTAACAACCGTGCCGGTGTTTTACGTGGAGCGACTGCCTAGTCACGGAGTAACACGGTAGGTACTTCTTGACAAGACTGATGTAACGACTGTCAAAGATATTCAAACAACAGTCGGGACCAACAGTTACTACTTCGATAGTATTCGGTTATTTGATAGTATTATTATAAGCGCTGAACACCAGGAGACCATGAAGCATTTCTTTTCTATCAACATGTAGTGGTCAAATGTGATACTCAATCAGCTGTTGATTTCTTGAAATCCTGATGACACAGAGATATCAAGCTTGGCATTTTATTTGGTACGACGAACCTTTGTTGTAAAGTCTCTATCAAGACTTAGCATGTTGGTTGGTTGTTGCGGGTTTGTTCAGAAACATGCATAATGCAGATGTTAATAAAAAACTGAATATTCCAATTCAAATAAAATTCCTTGTTTTAAAAACCGATTGCAATGCTTATCAAGGAACAAATTAGCAACACGAAATGAACCGATAAGATGTAACAGTACAACGAATGGTGTACTCTGCATGTTGTAGGTACCTAAAGTTAGAACGATACAATGTAACGTAAATCATTACCCTTAAGCGCTATTTGTTCATTTTAATTAACAACTGTTTGAGATAAAATCACTGAAAGGCAAAACAAAAATTTGCTTCGCTTTCATGTTAATTTGAACTCAATATATCAGTTGCTACATAAACCTACTTGTCTAGCACGTTTCATGATTCATTTCACGATACATTTGGAATTATGCTAAATAGGCCTTTACATTAATAAAGCGCTTTCATTTGGCTGCTACTTACGATATTATTATAATTATAAAACAAAGTCCCCCGCCGCGTCTGTATGTCTGTCTGTTCGCGATAAACTCAAAAACTACTGAATGGATTCATGCGGTTTTTTTCCAATGGATGGGGTAATTCATGAGGAAGGTTAAGGTGTATAATTCGTCACGAAACGGGAACGGGAAAAACGGGATATGCGCGTTGCGGGCAAAAGCTAGTCGTAGATAATATTAGCAATAAATAAATAGATATTATATTTTGACACCCAATTTAAGATTCTTTTGAAGTTCAGCATCTATTTATCATAAAATTCGTTAAGTTGTAGGTATTTAAAAAAATCCAAGTAATAAGCATGAAGAGATAAATAAATGAAGTTTAGAATCATGTTTAAAGCATATTATTATTGGGATAATGTTAGTACGTGAAATTAACGCGATCCTCCTTCCAAGCGACCTTAGAAAACTTAGCCAGATATTATATCAAGATTTCTACGAAGTACAATATACGTATTTAGCCACGAAAGGTTTCTTTACAATTACTAAAAAATAATATTTTGATAAGGAGCGCTTCTTTATTTTGCCTTCACCAGACTCGTGAACTATATAACATTGTTTATAACTATGTAAAAACAATTTTACTAAAACGAATTTTACAATAGCGTCGGACAATGACTAAATGTATAATAGATCATTTTGATTAAATCATTTACTTCAAATAAGAATTGGGTATTAAAAACCAATGTACATTTTGCTACAATTTGTAATTGGTACTCTCCCTTTAAGGCAGTTGTTGTACACCTTTTACGGCCGGTTTCGTATATAACGTATCTATCTTTAACGAATTGTTAAATTAGCTACCAACAGTAGATGAAACGCAAATTTGAAAGGCAAATTTGACATTTCAGCTACTGTTGGTAGATAATTTAACAGTTGGTCAAAGGTAGATTATTTAATGTTATTGAGACCGGCCGTTAGTCATAAGAGACTATTTGACAAGATTTATGTCTTGCCATCGACCACCAATTCTTGGGGGGAATACAATCAATATTCAAATTAAGTGAATAAAAGGTTGTTCTATTCATAAATAAAACACCCACAAAATTGTCCACAACCTATTTTACTTTTTAACGAAAACTTTACATTACCTACAGTGATAGAGATATTATTTTAATGATACTCATACTCTTTAACTAACTTCTGAATTCGTGGTTCAGTCGGTGCTGCTCTAACCGCCGAGAACCACTGTTCGCATAGATAGATATGTCGATGAAAACAAACTAGGAGAACGTGTTTCTTGGCGAAAAAGATTCTTTTGGCTCCAAACTCTTCAATTTAATTTCCTGCATCGAAAACATCTTTCAAGTTAGTATCGTATGGCATTTCATTCACTTCTTCTTTCTTGAATCTTGCAGTTGAAGGTTCCATTTAATCAGCTGTGAGAAAATATTGACTTCGCGGAACACTCCTGTTGCCATCTGGGACCACCGGTTAAGAAGGCAACTATACACATCTAGAAAGCAGCAACATCCCTGAAAAATATCCATCTGATCATATTATGTTCAGACAGTTTCTTTAATTGCATTCTTTAAATGAAATGAAATTAAGTGGAATTGTAATCGTGGAATTGTAATCATGACCGGTAAAAAGACCTTTCGGCGGATCTAGATCAGTAGTTTTCATACCCCTTACCAGACCATCTGAACCAGATTAAAATTAATTTATCAATCAATAAAAAAATACAAAAATAAAACGCATCTAAGTTTAGGAGTGGGGATTTTATACGCAGGTCTAGGTACAAATTGTACCATGAAGTGTTGTCACGCGAACAACGCACTGTATCGCCTTCATTTTTTGTTAACGTGAGAAAACATGCGTGTCTAATACAGTCCAAAGTGTTTTGGTAATCTTACTAGCGGACTAAATATACTCCATTGGGAAGGGTAGAAAGATGATTATTAATTTATTGTGCATCATCATTTCATCAACCGTCATATCAGACCACTACTGAACTAACTTCCACTGGCATCCTCGAACTCAACTAATGATTTCTGCTTGCGTATTTCCAGGGTGACATAATGGACGTGAACCAGATATTCAAGGAGCTCGGCACTATGATTCACTCGCAGGGTGAAGTGGTGAACTCCATCGAGACCAGCGTGGAATACGCCTCGGTGAACGTAGAGAGTGGCACGCAGGAGCTCAGGGAGGCGGCCAATTACAAGGTAACATACCTACCACAGCTAGGGACCAGCCCCACTTCTCCCGGAATTCCGGGTGCCACCCGATATAGAGTCCTACAAATAAAAATCTACCGGACAAAAATTTGAAGAAACAAGATTATTCCTGCGTTTCACTTGAGCTCTTTTTCAAATTGCAACTAGTGATTTAAACATCATTGATGAAGATAAACTTTTAAGTGACGTTAAGGGTGGTCGAACTTCCCCTGCTGACAGCATTGTTAAATCCAGTGAAGAAGATTTGAGGTGGCCATTAGTTTTCTTAATCGTAGAATAAAAAGGTTATTTCTCCGCTATTTAGACGACTAGGAGCAACTTAACAGTTATGTAGTAAGAGCTTGTTGTGACTAAACTCGTTCGGGAAAATACATACATTACTTCAAATATTTATCCTGCTCCTCTACTTAGCCACTAGCTATTTTACTGTGTACGTTATATCTAGTTTGCCGTCTATAAACTTATCTCTTTGTTGGGATATTCCACCACACATTTTGTTCTGCTAAACAGCGTTGCTGCAGGTTTGAAGGATGATGTCGGCTAACAAGCGCATGAGATGTATCACAGCGGGAGCGAGAATTATCGCACCAGAGGTTCATAGGCGACACTGATCACTTACCAATTGCTGGACATTGTGCCATACTTACTAGTCTCACAGATGCTGCAACTCTTCGTATTCATTGTATTTTTTACTGTTTTCAGAATAAGCTGAGGAAGAAGAAAGTATACCTGTTCCTTGCCCTGATCATCATTATTTCGATCATACTTATCATCGTATTCCGCAATTGAATGCGCCCACTTTAACCCGTATATATCATACATTATACGAAAGGGTAGAGGAACTTAGTAAATCACAAAATATATTTATAAACTTGCTTCTTAATAGTCCTTGGTTCTAAGTTCCTCTAAAATCTTGAAGTGTCGTCTTCTAGCATTGTATATAAAATCAATTATAAAAGGCTAGTTGGCGCATCGGTTATTAGAAACATCGTGCAGAAACAGAAATGATATGTATAACATTCTATGTTCGATCTGTTGCCAATATATTACGAGATTATATAATTATATCATATTGACTCGTTTTCGTAGCGAAATTAGTTTAAATTTTAGCAGGCAAATGTATTCCAGCGTGAATAATTTTAATCGAAAAGCTCACGGAGCGAAAAATACCTAATGCACTGTAAAAAATTAGTTGTTTTGCTTGCGTGTTTCCACATTATGTAATATATTTATATTGAGAGTAGACCTTAAAAAGGTTACACTGTAATCATGATGCAGGAATTGAAATGTGCTTAAAGTTTTGGTTTTGAGAGTGTGCATCATAAATATTTTATTTTTCAATTTAAAATACCGCTATGTATTTAACACTATTTTGAATGTAAGCCTTTTTTGTGATAAATACATCACGGGTCATCATGGTACGTTTATTTAAGCTAGCGTATGCCTTTTGGCTATTTTGCAAAAGCGACATTGAAATATTATATGTTAAAATATGTATTGTGTTAAGTTATAATGAATACGAGGCTCGGAATGTCCTGTGTCCGTTTGCTATAAACATACAATGAGGATGTCGTTGCCAGATCGTGGATTTGACCATTTTACGAAGTCACCGGCCATTTAGTGCAATGACGCCATTTCATGTAACAGTAGCTTTTGCCCGCGACTTCGTAAGCACGTATCCCGTTTTTCCCGTTCCCGAATAGCCTTCCTCATGAATGTGGCTGTCATATACAAAAATATTTTTTTCCAATCCAACTTGAAGTTCCAGAGATCAGCGCGTTCAAACAAACAAACTTCAGCTTTATTATATTAGTATAGACTACTGTTATTTGACCAAATTAGCATAATATGGCACACATAACAAAACAAGGCATCCTACACTTTTTGCATTATTTACTGCTAGCGGTGCTGATAGCGCGTTATTGACATACTGTTTATGCAATACTTGCTTTAAAAAGTGGACCAAAAAAATAGTTAACCCTCTGAAGCATATTGTATACTGTTACTTCATCATCTGCCTAGCCTTTTCCCAACTATATTGGGGTCGGCTTCCAGTCAAACCGGATTCAGCTGAATACCAGTATTTTACTTGGAGCAGCTGCCTACCAGACCTCCACAACCCATTAACTGGGTAACACGGTACTCCTTGGCAAGACTGGTGTCAGATTATCTGGCTTCTGACTATCCGTAACGACTGCCAAAGATCTACAAATGACAGTCGGGACCAACGGCTTAACGTGCTTTCCGAGGCACGGAGGAGTCTCGGTATTTTAAGATGGTCACCCATTCACAGACCAACCTCGGCAAGCGTTGCTTAACCTTGAAGATCGACCCGTGCGGCTGTTATTATTTAGCCACGAGCTCCTTATTATATTGTATACTGTTACTTGTAAGTAACATACCGTTCAAAAGCCTTCCAAATTCATAGACATTATTAGCTCCTGGTCTACAATCCAAGCGATGGAACTGCCACAAAAAAACTAGATCAAGCCTACTTGCCGCAAATCTCAATTTGTTTTAAAATGGTCAAGACTATAAAATAATAAATGCGAGGTGGCTACATGCTACACGTACTCCCCTGATTGCTTTAGAAACTTACCGTGCATATAAATCAATGTACCCTTTACAAACTATTTGTGGCCGGTAGTCCAATACCAGTAGTATACAAGGAGCGAATGCCTGTCTGACCCCCACAATGTGACCGGGTAACACGATACCCCTTCGTTAGTAACAGTGTTACACTGAGACGAGAAGCGCCATAAATGCTAAAGTAACCAACAGCTTTAATACAGTCTGTTCCAGAAGTGCGGGGTCATATTTAAAGGTGAAGTTGAGTAGCTGATATACATTAAAGATATAATTGTTAAAAACACCCTGTATACAACACGTATGTACCTACACATACACCAATGCTGATTAAATCTTCCTTATACGGCGTGACCGGGTTTTCAAACCAGGATTTTCCATTAATTAGAGAACTCGCGTTAGGATGGAAATTTAGTCTGGGCGTCCGGATACGATGAACAGGACTAGGTACCCTAATATTTCATGTAATGGCGCCATTTCACGATGACCGACGAAATCTAAGTTACAACAAGGAAACTGAAGTAGGACACAGGAGTACGCAGTTTCCAAGCCTCATGCTAAGACCTGCAATATATTGTCTAAATTGTACTTGTACCAATGTACTATATTATATCGTTAATATTAGTGTACCCATTTACCTGTAGGATACGTTTAATAAACGTTAACTTACGCGATAATAATATGTGTATTTAACTATTGTATCCAAGTAACATTCAAACATATAAAACATATAATAAAATAGGTAATGCGTTCCCCCTGGTGATTCCAAGAACTAAATAGATAATTATATTGCTCCCAGAAAATACCTTGAATATGTAATAAACAATGTGTAACAGAATAAACGCAATACCTCTTATGGAGTCATTGTACTCATCATGATGAACAACTTTTACTAAGGGAGCAAATAAAAAAAAAAAAACAACTTCAGAACATTTTGTCTATTTTTGCACACATAAATGTAAGGAGCGTTCGATTTTTTTTTCGGGATTTCAGTGTTAGTCCCATAGTGAAAGTTGTTCATAAATCGAGTACAACGACCCAAGAGGTATTGCGTTTATTCTGTTACACTTTGTATATACAACTCGTTATTTTTTAAATGCATAGTATTGTAATCATATTAGTAGTGGTAGTTGGGATGGTCGTCGCAATTAATGCATAGAATAACTTGCAATAGATCATGATTATAAATAGATATAAGTTCTATTTCGCTGTTTCAGTCATATCAATGTGTTTCGCTGTCTAAAAACCATATTATATTAATTATTAAGTAAATTTCGGCTTAGTTGAATGTATTACTATTTTGATAAAGTTAGGAACAATGTCTTATTATCATTTGAGATTAGTTCCTATGAAAATTTTAATTTCCGTTTCGTTGTAAAAGTCGTATCCGCACAGCGAGAAACATTTTGAAATCCCAAAAGCTGGTGATTTTTTTTGTGTGAATCCGACTCCATTCTAGCGATAACTCTTGACAATACAGAAAAGACCAACTATCGCCCGACAATGGTGCGTTTCTATTATTAGGTGCGAATATGTATACTTAATTATTGTAATATTTCATTTAATGTCAACAGGTCTGCTTTACGTTAGTAATATCAATGTGTATAAAAATCTGTTTACAATGCATATCATGCTATTGTACCTTAACTTGATTATTATTAATTAATTATTAGACTCGACTTTCCGTTGTTTGCTTAAGATATTATTATGCTTAATTATAAGTATTCATGTATAGATAGTTAGTTTAAAATTCGCAATGTATTATATCTAAATGTAAAGTTGTCCATGTTTTGTATTAAACACAATTTGTTTATGTCTTTTAATTTAAAATATATAAAATAAAGGATTGATTGTTATTTCATTTTTTTAATAGTGGCTTTCTGAATCTGGTTTCTAGCTAGTAAACATTTTTTTTAAACTAGAACAACTCCTTAAAGTTTTTAGTCCTGTTTACCACCTATGGTAGACAATCGCTGTTTTTGTATTCACATAGGTACTATGAATAAATAATACAGCGGCTGTATCAGACATTTGGGAATCCTTCGTGCGTACGTCGGGACGTAACTTCAAAGAAAAAACATGCGAAGTGAAAACTAAGCAAAAGCTAAGTGACGATGACGCGAGTTCCATGATTTTTGTTCACCCAAAAAGTGCTCAACGCGACTTAAGAAGTTTTCACTTTAAAAAAAGGAACCCTGTCCCTTGTACCTAACCCTTTTTCTCATGAACACGTGCAGGTATCCATTGAAAATTAATCAAATACCTACTTCATGATACAATATTACACTATACTACAATCATACTAATATTATAAATGCGAAAGTAACTTTGTCTATTTGTGTGTCTGATGCGTTTTCTTGCCTAAACCTCTGAACCGATATTGATGAAATTTGGTATAGAGATAAATTAGACCTTGGAGAAGGACATAATCAATTTTCTCTTAAAGTATGGCATTTAGAAGAACGGACGATAGTAGCTAGGTATATATTATAATAAAAAAACTTATTCTTATTTGCGTTAATCTATGAGGTTGAGCCCAGTCAAGCCGAAAATATTCAGCTCTCCGTTCAGACGTTTTAGTGAAATTCGACTTGTATTTACTTTTTAACTATTAACTTTTGTGTAATTAGGTTTTCTTTTTAACTAATTCATAGACGTATCTTAGTAAAATACCTGTATTAAAGTCGTAAGTATTTATGTATTTCTTCCTATAAAATCATGCTTTGCGGATTCCTCAGTAAAGGTATTCCTGTCGGGAGGACACGGTGCGGCATACGCACGCAGAGTGTGAGGCTTGGGAGGAGCCGCGCCGTGCCCTCATCTCTGTGGTAGGCAGAGACCTCTCGCTGCCGGCCGTAGTCCGTTCTGTGGTCGGCGGCGAGGAGTCCTGGGACGCGGTGGTCTCCTTCTGCGAGACAGTTATCGCGCAGAAGGAGGCTGCGGAAAGGATGAGGGAAATTTCAAACCCTCTTCCGGCCCGCAGCAGGCGCATCTGGCGTCGGAGGAGGATACGCTGCCCTCTTCCGGCCCCCCTAAATGGGTCCATTCATCCGGACCCGAGGTGGCGGCGCTTGGAGTTCCCGTGTGCCCCTTTTTGAGTCAAAAGCCTCACTCCCCCGCTGACTCGAGGTGGTCCGCAGCGGTGGGCTGGCACCAGCCGGGGATTACGGAAGTCGCATCCGTTCCCGCGATCCCCAGCCTAGGTGGGAGATGGAACACCGGGGCGGTTTTAGTCAATAAGAGTGACAGACCCCTCCAGGCCTGTCTGACGCACTACAGAACCGGGGCAGTCTCAAGAGCATTCTAAAAATATTGCCCCAGTGCGGAGGACATGCATGAGGATATCACCACCGTTAAAAAAAAAAAAAAAGTTTAGAACTGTGACCACACAACGCCGCCAGAGTTCCTCTTTTGCAAAGCAGTTAACTTTATATATAAAAAAAAAAAAACTTTTTATCCGCCGTCAAGTGTTCGTTTAACAATAAATTCAGTTACCAAACAGAACCTCGATGCCGTTAAAATTAAAACAAAGCTAACAACTGATTAATAAGCTGCTACTTTCTACTTTTTAAAAACGTTAAGATTATGCTTTGCGTTGTTTTACCAATTAACATGATTTAAAAGATCAGTTTGTCAAATGATGTTTTGATGTAATTATTATTATTATTTATTTCAAAATTCGGATAATAGAAATCCATAGTGTTAGTAACTTTCCTTATATCTATCGTTAGTAAGTAAGTAAAAATCGAATTGAGTTTTTTTTTTGCATTTTGCACAGAAGTTGAGCAAGCTCTTACTCGGTCATCTTCTCCACAAAATGCCTCAGAGAAGGGGAAAACACACTCTCGGCCACTGTTCTTATAATGCTGTTGTTACTACCCGGGTTCTCGCTGCCAGAGACGCTATTTTCTTCCGCACGATTGCGTGGGCTTCGTTGCAAAAGTGCGGAAGAAAATAGCGTTAGCGTAGCGTAAGGCTTCTTCAGTACGATTCTGTGTAAACATGTCTGACGCACTATAGAACCGGGGCAGTCTCAAGAGCATTGTTATACTAGACGCGCAGGGCATCTAGCGATCTTTTGGTGTAGCTGATCCATAGACCCCCCGCGTACAGACCCTGACAATACGCCTTGAAGAGTGTTATTTTGACCTAGTCTGCACCGTGGGAGAATCTACGAGCCAGCATACTACCACGGACCGCTAATGCCCACATTATCATTCAGGTCGTCGGCAAGTATGTATATGTCCCAGATATTTGAATTGACTACCTCTTTTTATGTTCAAGTCATTTAGGGTAAGGTTAGGTGAATAATCTGTACATTTACCGGCGACCCCAAAGACCATGTACTACACGTGACTACATTTCTTCACGTTATACACAAGCCCGTGTGCAGTCCTGGCAAACTTTCAACATCTCTCCAATAGATCCCGCAGTCGGGCTCAGCAGCACCATGTCATCCGCATAGCTGATGCTGTTAATACTACCACCTACCCGGCAGCCGACACGCATGCTGCTGAACTCGACCATGAGGTCATTCTCATTCCTATACGTTGAAGAGCCTGGCAGACGTCAACCCTCCCTGTCTCATCCCGCACTCCAACACATACGCCTCGGAGAGAATGTTGAACCACTTCACGTGATTAGTTTGGTTCGCATACCAAAAGTGCAAAACTTTGTAGTGACACAGACACCATCGTCACTCAGTCACCATATAACCAGTTACCACATACCACCGAACCAATTACCACATACCACCGAAACAGTTACCTTACCACGTTTTTGACAGTCTGCAAGAAACAGGAAGCAATCGTCTTGAAAAAGACGTGTACGCATTGACTCAGAAACAAGATGGTAAGCACGACGAGGCACGAGCGTCATCACAACGCCGCACACACGTTCGGGCGTTCGCTTCGAAAGAAGCGGTTTGTTAGCGCATGCAAAGCAAGCAAAGGCACACAGATGAACACGTGGACAGATGAGGCGGACGACACACTCGTTGCAGGCAGTCTTCAGTCTTCAATCTTCTCTCGACGACGGTGCCAAGCGAAAAGGACCGCGAACGGCGCGCGACTCATATTTATGCCTTCACGACGAATTGCGCCGTGTGCAACACAGCACCCCGCGCCCCGCACGCGGCTCGCCCTACGGCGCGTCGCCATTGGTCGATCAGTATATTGTAAATAGTTGCTAGTGCCTAAGTGTATATAAGTAGGGTGTTTTTAGAAAT
>NDFZ01004395.1:15361-81481 GCA_002192655.3 Mamestra configurata
CTGCTAACATCTGTATTAGTTGTTTCCTCGAAACTTGTCGAAATATCAGGATGTAGTGTAACATTTGTATCTCGTTCCGCATTTGTCATATATGGAAGCAAAAATTCCATGTGACTCATGTACTTCCAGGGTTTTATTTGTTTTTGTGACTGTCCACTTGTTGTCTTCTTGATTTTTTTTAATTTTTCACGGTGCGTGTCTCGCAAATTTTTCCATTTTAATTTTGCCTGTGTAACTATAAATAAAACAAATAATTATAACACACCACATCAAAATTAATTTATCAAATGTTATTAACTAATATTATTTGATATTTTTATTTATTTTCAGATATCTTATAACCGGAACTACATATACAGCATTGTCAAAAAGCTATAGAATAGGCCGTTCTACGCTCTCCGAAATAATACCAGTAGTATGTGAATCTTTATGGATCAAGTTGCAGCCAAAAGTAATGAAGCTCCCTACTGAACCCGAATGGAAAGTTATAGCAAAAGACTTTTATGATTTGTGGAATTTCAATAATTGCCTTGGTGCAATTGATGGCAAGCACGTGGTAATTTTTTCGCCCCGTAAATCGGGATCACAGTACTTTAACTACAAAAAAACATTTTCGATTGTGCTGTTAGCAATTGCTGATGCTCATGGAAGATTTATAATGATCGATGTTGGATCAATGGGCAGATACAGTGACAGCGGAATATTCACAGATAGTAATTTCTACAATGTGTTGCAAAACAATGGATTGAGATTACCCGCAGATGAACCCCTATATGAAGGAGGTTTGCCTCAGCCTTATGTTTTTATTGGTGACTGTGCATTTCCGTTGATGACACATTTATTAAAACCATATCCTGATCATGAAAGGTTGGATAAAGGCCAGTTAATATTTAATTATAGACTGAGCAGAGCACGCCGAATGGTAGAAAGTGCGTTTGGTATGTTGGTGCACAAATGGCGTATCTTTTTTAGGCCATTAGATGTTAAAATAAGTACCGCCAAAAAAATTGTAAAGGCTGCGTGCGTTCTACATAACTATGTATTACGCAATGAAATCGAAAAGGCGCCTTCACAGTCAGTTTTTTCTGACAATATGTCAAGAAATTACTCCGAGGTATCTGAACAAAACTCAGCAGATTTTGAAGACGGCTTTTTTGTGAGAGAATATTTCATGGAATATTTTAATTCCATTGGAACAGTTTCGTGGCAAAATAACCGTGTGCAAAATGTATTAGATTCTGATAGGATAACACATAACTTACATTAGACTCTGCAAAATGAATATTGATTTAACTATAGGTATATGTTATGTTAGATAGATGTTAAATAAAAAACTTACCACTTTCTATGTTTGTTTTCTTTAAAATGTCTTTCCAAGCTGCGTCCTTCACGTCTAATTGTTTATATGAAATCAGTTTTGTGTCCCAAAGACACGGATATTGTCGGACACATTCAATAAAAAACTCATCCATTTTTATTGCAAAATTGGGAACACGTGTATCGCGTATGAGGCCGCAAGACTGACTGTACGCTTGACTGCCGCGAGCGAGTGATGCGAGTAATCGCCCGCCTCACTCGCACACTCGCTTATAGCCGAGCTACACAAATATCGGAACTACGCACTCGCTCCCCGCGTCTCGCTAACTCGTTTCTAGTTCTAGCTCTACTCGTTACTCGTTAATCGTTGCCGGTGAGACAAGTGCCTAAGTAGTTTCATTTACGAGTACCTACCGATATACTACACTCGAATAAGCATACAACGCTTAAAACTTTGAGAACTTTCGCCGGTACATTCCTGTCCCCCTACTTCTTCCAGAGCACATCATATGACACAAGGTCAAAAGTCAGAAAAGATCCAGGAAACAGGCATATATCTACGTTTTACGATCTGTATAATATTGGGA
Source organism: Mamestra configurata (assembly GCA_002192655.3). Classification (NCBI taxonomy): domain Eukaryota; kingdom Metazoa; phylum Arthropoda; class Insecta; order Lepidoptera; family Noctuidae; genus Mamestra; species Mamestra configurata. The sequence continues at coordinate 17,266 of NDFZ01004395.1, forward strand.
CAGTATTTTTGAGACTTAAGATTGCACTTTCGGTTGACAGTCCGTCGAAACCGTGTGTGAGTCGTGCAAATACAGATGTTTTTCCAAGCACGAATCAAGCATACTGTCCAATATTTTAGCAAAGGTAGGTGCAAGAGAGATCGACCGGTAATTTCCTTTATCCGATTTATCCTGTTTTTGACTATTGGCACCACAATAGTTTTCATTAGTTCTGCCGGTAGGTATGAGTGACTAATACCTACACATTGAATTAAACATACTACCTAATACTTAAAATGCTCGATGCTGAGCGCATCGTGTCCGAGTGATTTACCTATACTCATGTTCTTAACTACAGCTCTGACCTGCTTAGTCGAAAAATACATAACCGGTTCTACTCCCCCACAGAAGGACTCAGCACCGGTCATTGTACCCGAGGGGCCGAGAGGTGATCCGTAGCTTTTCAGAATTTACTAAAATGTATAGTCGCTCTTTGTTCGGCTAAAAAACAATTTTTAGTAAAGTTGTTCCCTAATTTTTTGGCACCATTTACGACAGCCTCAGAATCAGTCAATTTTATAGTAGAGGAGACGTGGAAGATCGACCTATCGAAAATTGTTACAGACTCGTCATTTCGCGAATTAGTCAACGCGTAATATTATAATGCTATCGTATCTTGGAAGAAATATAATAACAGGCGCTCGGGACCCTAGAGCTACGAAGCTGAGTTCGAGGGACGAGTAGTTCTCAACGGCGACACCACCACCTCGTACGTCGTCGTTGAGGACGCTGGCCGCCGTATGGCTTAGGACCTCGAGGCCCACCGGTGTCTGATCCCAGCTCTCGGCGGATGAGTGCATAGCATGCGATGGAGTCTATGCATCAATGAGAACGTCAAGCCAGGCGCTCATACTATGGGGCTACTGTGTTGGGATGCTCATTTTGTTTCAGGAGCTTGAGCCGTCCGCAAAGTTTCCGCCCAACGACTGTGGTGGGATCAGGTGCGGGTCATCCAGCTTAATCATATGTAAGTTACTGAACCTACAGTGTACCTGATAGCATCCGAGCTGAAATGAGTAGCCGTGTCATTGACCCCTTGTCACTGACTGGTATGTGTTTTATTTTAAATTTCTAGCTACGCTGAAGAGGAGAGTGATGACAGGGTTACAGTATAAAATCTCCAAAAACTTCACTCTTCTGGTTTTTTAGGCAATTTGTCAGTAATATGGTCTAGTTTTGTCGTAAGTATCATATAATTTATAATATAACTCATGTACAATCGAAAGTAACAATGTGATTGCCGTTACGTTTTCCATTTTAACCAGACTGCCCCAGAAGTGGGATAATGTTTTTTCGAGAGTACTATGTAAGTTCGCATGTCTATTTCTATGGCACACTCTGTGGCTGAATACATTTTTTGGTCTTTGGTTCTATTCGAAGATCGGGCAGTATTATTGAGTTTTCTGGTTGAAATTACTCAGTGGCAGCCCGGAGTTAGATGACGTGTCTCGGGAAGAGTGTCGTGCCGTTGAATCATCTAGTTTTCGTCGAATCGGATAATGAGAGTGAGGAAAGAGCGGATACAATGCACTAGTGTTTGCAAACACTTGTGCACTATTATATCTCTTGTACTCGTTCTTCGTGATATTGGTAGCCGCCACACTATTAGATTTATAAATACGTGTGTTAATATTAGTCGACGCGTGTTCAACATACTATTTCCGTACATTTACTTCGTGAACATGGTTTACTACAAAACAACTACATACTTTATATAAAGAATAAGCATTAACTATAATGGCCCTGTATTTATTTATTTTAAACACACTATCTTTACAGGCAGACCCAATACAATAGTGGTTTGCAAACACACACAAGATAATTTGAAAATAAGTTACGACTAATACTATATTTAAAATACTAAACTTTAAAAATAACTTGTAAAACACAAACAAACAAACAAAAACAACAATACAAAAAAAAGTAAAAATTAAAAATAAGAAACAAAATTCAACAAAACTCTTGCGAATTCACTCAAGTTGCACGACAATATGTCTGTCCTCTCATGCACTTCATTTAGTACACATAATGTGCGGGTGAGCGATGTTTTTGACAGCAGGTTGGTTTTGGCAACAGGCACGGCCAGCAGTGGCGGTATTGGATGTAGGTATGATATAGGAGTTGTATGAGTAAGGAATAAAACAAAAATATTTATAAAAACACTTTTAATCGACCCATAATAAATTCACAATAATATCTTGGTGAAAAAAAAAAAGATCTAAATATAACATCATCTACACTTGAAACTAAAATATTAATAGATTGTCGAGTTCTATAAACTAAATAATTAATAGATTGTACGTTATAAGTCTACAAAGCGTAGAGGCGAGATCGGGTGTGGCGTAAGACGCGTGTGCGCGTGCGCGCCCGGCGTCTCCTCGGTGTGCGCCATACCGTGGACGTGGGACAAACAGATCTACTGAGATTCTGCTACTGATTAAGATTCTAAATATTAAGATTATCTTTCAACATCGTAAACACTGATTCGAACAATCTATTTATGCATGGCCGTCTTCCTTCCATTCAATCAACACAACCGGCTGGTAGATATTGTAGAGTACTCCTAGCTAATCAGACAATCATTCACTAATATTCAAATAGAAGTAGCCGGCCAACAGATCAGAAAATATCTACTGGCGTGTAGTCATCTATGATTCATTATGATAAATTCGAAGTGATTATGATACTCGCGTGACGCGCTATTTCTTATACCTTCACATCATTTGATAACTTCACGCCACAATCGTAATCTCTCTGTTTAAAAACTAAGCACAATTTTATTCTTTCCTCTAATGTATTCAAATTACAATATATTTTATTAATACTAAAAATAATGAACTTAACCATAAAATAAAATACTTATAAGCTATTGCACGATTATTATAGCTTTGTTGTTCTCTAACATTATTTAGGTCAACTACTAAAAGCGGTGATAATAATACCTACTTATTTTTAATATAAAACAAAATTGAAAAATTCGTAAAAAAATAATACTGAGTAATAAACACGATCAACAACTTAACAATAATAATATTAAAAACAGATTGCCTCGTCGGTCGCAAGCGACAGGCAAGACTCACTAGGCCTTAGAAATAAAAACAAAAAAAAAAATAGTCACATGTTCATAAAATACTGCCAAATTGAAGCTTAAATAGTTCCAAAACGCCTGCCATCAATATGATCAAGTTCAATATCTATCTTGGTCTTAGCATAGCACCCAGCGACGTGTTAGCGCGCGCGCCGGCTCAGTCAGAGCGCCCCGCCACCGACCTCTCGCCTACACGTCGACGCTTCTCTTACAATACCCTGATTAGCAATCATGCTAGTTGGACCTCGCTATCTCGTTTCCATTTTCAAGTGCTTGACTTGATTTGTAGTGTTAAACTGGGTAGCGTGAGTGAAGCCTCCACGTGTCCATGAGAGCCAGGAGCGCGCTTTACATCGCCGACCCGGCGCCGCTCTCACAGCAGCCCCTCGTGTTCAATTTATTACTAAATTACAAAATAACCACGCTAACTAACTCCCTTACACAGTCGCGTAAATAAATACGTATAGTTACGTGTGACATTAGCCTAACTGAATGATATAACGCTCGATAGTGGTACATTTTATTATGTATAATATCAGTGGGTTCTAATAAAATTCTCCTTAAATGAGAAATGATATAACTTCAACGGTGCGACTCACAAGACGTGAGGAACTTAGCTAGATGTTACCGGCCGCGCCCCACGAATTATGGTACAAAATACTTATATGACGTGGGCCAAGTGATGTTAGAATTGGGAAGTAAGGACTGTATGTGACGCATCATACACATTCGAATTTTACTTGTGTACTTGTTATAATCACTGGCGGTTAGGGCTTGGTAGTGTATTGAGATTCGTGGGGGTCTCCTGCGAGCGGGGCTGTTTAGCAGACCACGGCCTCCGAGATGGGATTCTCGGTGATGCGGATGACGGGCGAGTGGCGGCACGGGCGGCGGCGCCCGGCGTCCGACAGTCGCCGGTAGGCCGTGATCTTGGTCGGCGACAGCGGCGCCACTGGAACATTCAAACAAATTCAGATATGTAACTTGTTAAATATGATCTAGTTATTTTCATGATGGTTATTACTGAATCCAGAGATTTTGACAAAAATAATGAAATCAGACTGGTATTGCTTAACTTCAGGAAAATGCCTGAACAAGAATTGTTTGGCTAACTTGCTCACTATAACCTACCTATACATTGCATCGAATGCAACACACTTTTCAGTTTTTAGTAACAGACTAACTATTATTTCAGTGTTTTACATACCTTCATTAATGTTGTAATTATTAACATTTTATATCTTATTTAAATAATGATAATAAGTGCTCTTTTTAAGACTTTATAAGCATGGTGAACTAAAAATATTAAAATCAGTGCACCTATACACACAGTGTGCTTCTAAAAACATCAATAATTATAAAAATCGAAAAACCATCACACATAGACGATTAGCTATAGGGTTTAACAAAATGCAGACATCAATGAGGAGACCTTCGAACGTCCGACTTTTGTGTGATAGTCTTTATAAAGGTTTACAAACGGAGCGGAAGCTATCAAAATTGATTGATAGTGTGAATAGTTACAGCCTTGGTTTCATTATGCGGGCCCGGACTTGCAAATTCTTGGAAGTAAGTTTGGTGATATATTTCAATTTTATGGTAAAGTCGAGACATTCTAAGACGGTTTCCAATGAGATACAATCAAAGAAGGTCGAGTAAGCGTGAATGCATTGACATTTTGGTGGGGCAACACGAGATATTTCAGAATACAAGTTCTCGACCTTAGAAAACGTTCAAATTCAAGTCGCAATATCATCTCAATGACAAAAGAAATCAAAAATTGTTAAAATGTATATGCGAAAATGCGAACGCTCCTTGAAAATACGAGGATTACCTTCTGGTATTAACCATGCTAACGAACTAAGATAGCTTCCGCATTCCATAAAATAAATGCTTTAAGAATAAACACTTACATTGTCTACTCAATGGTCATATGAAACTGGTGATCTACGCCCGACGTTGGTGTCGAGCTAACATGCCGGACGCGTTTGTTCAGTGCTAACACAGCTACGAGTGTGGACAAATAAAAATAATTTAAAAAAATAAATAGTTACCACGAGCATTGTTTATGGCATCGCTGTATGCTGCGTGTCTTCCACTCAGGGTTTTTTTGTGACGATAAATATAGGGTCATTTCATTGTGAAAGTACGTTACTACTTCTTTTTTTTCCCAAATGTGGGCAAGAGAGAATAATTCAGTTCATAATAACGCAAGATACAGCGATCTCAATAAACAAGTCTACATCTACAAAATAAATGACTAATGTAACAGTCTTAATTGTTATGAGATGTGTTGCAATTCAGCTGTCTATCCTTTGTAATATTTGATGGAATTGAAGCAAATAATGGTTTGACTGCTTGATTTTCAATTTAAACTTTAGGTATCTTGGTGTTTGAAGTACCTACAGCTGTACAGCTGTACATTTAGCAAACATCTCATATTTTACTAATACGATGTCCAGTCATGCACATTCAATAATGGTTATGATGTAAGTACGTACGATTATTTTCCAATGGCCCATGTGTGGCCCATAGGTACTTATTTATTTAAAATTGTTAGTTTTATACAAAAAGGCCTTGTCAAGAATTTGCCTGGAAACATGTGGAGAGTTTTAAGCTGTAAACATTAGCAAATAGTGGTGTAACACACTTTGTATCCAAATGTATATGTAATATTTATCAATGAAATAGAACCTACATATATAAAGCTTTTGACCCTTTCATTTTATTATGAAGTTTTCTCAGCGCACGCCAAATAATGAGTTTATTAGGCAAAATTTTGCTACTTTGGGTTACATTATTGCAACTTTCGTACGGATCTCTACTTTTTTCGAAAATAAAATATAGCCTTTGTTTTAAGTTAATAATGTGGGTTTCTAATGGCGAGAATTTTTAAAATCGGTTCAGTATATTTCGAGCCAAATCGTAACAAACAAATAAATCTTTCCACTTTATAATATTATATTATATATTATATTATGAACTACTCGGACTGGTTCGAATCTCAGATGATTTATTAAAAATATTTTCATGAGACACCAAAATACTAACACGATCACAATGTATACAATTTTATTGAAAATAATGATAATATTGCCTTTCTAACTACGTAAATTATGAAAGTAATCAAGGGTCTATCAACAGACGTTTCCACAACAGTACCACAGGACTGAAAGCTCATCTAGCTCTACAGGAGGAAAGCTCCCTTCAGTACGTACCAATTGTTAGGGACTGCATAACGCTATCGCATATCCAGGCTCAAACATAAACAGGACAATAAAAATAAACTTTCAGGCTCCACACGTAAAATAAGTTAGCTTAAATTATTATTAGTAAAGCGTATAACCATATTCATATCATATTTTTTACATTATTGTACAATCAGGGGCGGCAGTTCGGTTAGAAAGTAGGGCAGACTAGAGTTCTTGCGAAGTAAACGTATTTTGATAAAATACAAAAGTAAAATATGCAATGAACTATCAATATTTAGTATTATTTGGTCAATATTAAAACGTTTAGAATGAATAACATTAATCATATCAAACATATTTACATAAGCTGCAGAATAGATGCAATATGATGTCGAATTATGTTACATAATATTAATAATATTTATAGTTGCGGGCACTTTTGCGTAGCAGTTTTATAATAAATTGAAGGATGAAAAACATCTGATTAGGTTTAGGAGTATTGTAGCGATATTGCATCTATTGAGCGAGGCGTGTAGAGTGCGACTGTTAAACATTCGAGCTGCAATGCAAAGCTAAGCTTGCATCGGCACGCTACGTAGTTGTCGTCGGGTGGCGAGCTTCACTTACCGTAGCCCTCGCCTTGCAAGAACAGGCGGAAGGCCTCAGATATCTTAGCTGGCTGCTCCTCCAGCACCATTCCGCAATCAGAGATCTGAAATCATTGTTTTGAGAATATTATCACGTGTACAGCTCGTGGCTAAATGATAACAGCCGCATGGTTCGATTTTCGAGGCTTGCCGAGGTCAGTCCGAAGGTGGGTGGAAAGCACGTTTAGCCTTTGGTCCTGGCTGTCATTTTTAAATCTTTGACCGTCGGTCGGGTCCTCAGAAGCCAGAAAAATCCAACCAAGTGCAAGTAGGACCTCGTGCAAATGGTTCCGAACGAATACAATTTTTTTAACATGTAATTTAAAAGCATACACTTCTTATAGGTTTTTCTGTAAAGATCTATTATTTGTTATTTTTTTTTAAATTCTGTCTCAGTAGTTTCGTAGATAAGGGATTTGTTATATCACACGATACAGTAGAAAAATCTTTATTTAAAATTTATTTATTTTCGTTACGCGTCCGTGTTTGGGTTACAGAAGGTTATATATGTACCAAATTTCAGCTTAATCGGTCAAGACATACAACCGAGTGATCCTATAAGGATTCTGTTTTTCCATTCAGAGGTTTGGAACCCTAAAAACAGATACCAATCCTATTACTGGATTATTTATTACAATTACTCTCTGGACCTACAATTTAAACCAACACGTGCATAGAGTCAACAATAGGGACGATTCCTGAGTAAAAATAAAACTATTAAGTCCGTCATCAGTTAGATTATCGAAAAATATTTGACAGGTATTTTTTCATCAAATCAATAAAAACTGACGAAGATAAAACGCATCAAAGATCAGGAGTGGGGGCTTGTGACGTCACGTTTAGGTAAACAGTGTACTCAAATGTGACATCACAGTTTTCAACGCACTGTATCGTCTTATTTTTCGTTTACTTGAAAAAAGAAAAAATACGTGTCCAATTTTTTTTCGGAATCTATCTGACGGACTCATTACATTTTTTTAGTCTATTCAGCAGTCTTTTCGTGTAAAATGCTGGTACGCAGCTGCACACGGTCGGACAGGAAGCTGAGGGGCTACTCTTTAAACCAGAAGTCCGTAGTTTCGGGCTTAGTTGCGGGCGTATTCTACTCCGTATCACCTACGGACTTACGATTAGTTCCGAACCCGAACTAAGAATGAATGACAACACGATTTCACAGTAACTGTCAAAACGTGTTGTCATTAATTCTAACTGGTTAGGTGATACGGACTAGAATACGCCCGCAACTAAGCCCGAAACTCCGGACTTCGGGCTTAGAGAGTAGCCCCCCGGACCCGAACATAGTTGAGAAATGGCTAGCCAGATTGATTACGTGCAGATACGTCATAAATGTGGAGACGGTATACAAATTACCATTTTGATTCTAATTGTTCTTTTCCGAATGATTGGGACAGCTATTAATCGAGCAATTAAAGTCTCATTACGTCAGTACCACAAACTGTACATTCGGTAACCCAAACTCCTTATTCGCGGTTACGTATTTTGTGCAACAAATAAATCAGGTCATATTTAAGCTCAGCTTTAAATTCTCCAACATTAAGCTTCAGAATACGGGTCATGGTCAATGTCAGAAGTTTATTCCCGTATTTAGTACATTTTCTTGAACTTCACCGCTATTGTAGACGCTGACAAGCAGATTAACTTGTTACAAGTGTTGCCCCCGGACTTAATCCCGCGGTTGGAAACTTTCATTTGGATGAAGGTTTTGATAAACAATGAATTTTATGTCGTATTAATAAGTGCTGCAGAGTTTTAAGTAGAACCAACAATAAACGGATAATTATTTGATTTGCAGCCTTATATAAGCAAATGAGTTTTAAGGCTCCGTACCCGAAGGGTAACCAACGGAACCCTATTACGAAGCCGAGGCTGTTCGTCCGTCCGTCTGTCTGCGGGCTGTATATCAAAAAAACCGTAATAGGTAGAGAGTTGAAATTTTCACAGAGTGTGTATTTCTATTGCCGCATATGACAACAAATAATAAAAATTTAACTCATTTAAAAATTAAAGGGGCTCCCATACAAGAAACCTTTTTTTTTTTCGGTAACTATTCGTGTGAGAGTCCGACTCGCACTTGGCCCGTTTTTTTTATTGAAAGCCCTAACAAGTAGTTATGTTACGATATATATTGTTCTTTACTGAAAAGTGAATATATCTCTTAGCAAAATTTTTGCGGCCGATTTTTAAAGAATTGTCACTGTTTTTTTTCTTCTTGTCTTGTATGTGCAACCTTCTTAAGTTATGAGATATTGCGGCAGTGCGCTATTGAGCAAGAGCAACTACACATTACAATGGCAGTTAATGATAATAATTACTGAGCTAAAGTTTTTCAACTGTTTATTACACAAAGGTAAACAAACAAGTGGCTTATAATTTAACCTCGCACTCTACGAATGAATGCAGCGCCCGAGAGCAATTTCAATGGGTATCCGGTGGTGTTGAATATAAATGACGGTATTGTTAGTGAATGCAGCCCACAGATGGCGGTAGGAACTCAATTCGGTGCAAACTGTACGGGCATTACCTTTCGTCCGTTGAAAAGTTTACAAAAGTTATCACTTTTTATAGTTTGTCAAAATAAAAAAATGATGTAGTTACATTTAGAAATATTTCATGGATTATTATTAGGACTGAAACGAAGCAGTAAAGTTTTACTGTCTTCAGTTTAATAAGAGTAGGTTTTGTATTAATCATTGTGACGTACACGGCGACTGAGCCTTTAATTTAAAGACATTAGTTTTCCGTCGTGATTATTTTGAATCAAACATAAGTATCTATAGGAAAATATCTATGCTTGTTTTAAGTTCGGTTTTATTATTCATAGAACTATAAATAATAATAACTATAAATAAAAATAACTTCATAACTTGCGAACCAGAAATGTCTATTGTTGCACGAGTATTGAAAAAAGAAAAACCTTTTAGGAGAGATGACGTAGACTAATTAGTAACTCGTAGACACAAAATTTCCATGCAAACAAACAAGTCTTCCACTTGATGAGCAAGGCTTACCTTCATCCAAGTAGAGTTGTTAGGATTCAGACGTCCATTGAAGGTGACGGTATCTTCGACGTGCGGGGACAGCGCGCCGGTGATGTTGAGCACAGGCACCTTGATCGTGTCGTGGTCGCGCGCGATGGCCAGATCAGTGCGGCGCACGTACGCGTCGATGAACAGCGACAGGTTAGTCGGGTTCACGTTGCGCGTGAAGTACATGCGGTACATCTGCGTCAGGTCGCGGTTACGCTCCTCCGTAAACTGCGAATCACCGTAAGTCATTTAAATCTAGAATGTTGGAACGTATTCTTGATGCAGTTATTAATAAGAGAGAACAAAGGTTTTGGAAGTACGAGAGCGGCGTTGATAATTGGGTGGCTCTTTAGCTGTGTCTCTTATAGCTTATTACGTTTCCACACCTATCCACAGTTGACATAGACTTCATAAAGCCAAGGACTGTGTGTTACGTATCGATAAATCTAATGTCAGAGACGCAGTTTTAAAGCATCACACAATTTGCCAAGAAATAAAAGGATACAAATGTATACTCTGTCCAAAAATTTGTCATGCAAGGTAAATTATGGTTTGTTCCTGAGGAGTTGTAATTTAGTTTCGTGTACAAGGTTGGTGGTTACATGATAATTGATCCGTTTTGCATTCATTAGGAGTAAGGGCACGGAGCGTCGTAAAGGAATCGGTCACGGTCACAATAATCTCAATAATCGTTTGCACGCAGCACATAAACCTCGCGACGCGATCGCAAGCGCATAGCGAGCAACTTATACACTACATTGATTAGTTATATAAATGACTTTTATGGGGATGGTATTCGTCGTGATATTCGTCTAGTAATGTTCAAAACTGCAGAATCAAAAATAAATAGTAAAAAATGTCTCAAATAAAAAGATAGATTATGATAATGTAGGAAAACCTTTTTGCTAGAATATGATTGTCTCCTATGAAAATTAAATTTTAATTTGAATCACCGCGTAGCCAATTGGTCAATAAGAAAAAAATCTGATTAAAAAGCTGGAAAGGTTAACAAACAAACAATTATAAAATGACATTCACAAATTTCGCACTAGCAAGCAAAACAACGTTTTGGAAACACGCTAATCCCTAAGCTTTTCAGAAGTCACGACAAAAATAACGACTCACAATATGATTAGAAAACCTGAAATCGGATTTGATAAAGAATTTCTGTTGAGCTATGTTCCTGGAAGCAATCAGTACACAACACAAATAACTAGTTACGTAGATTAAATGACAACTAAAAGATATAGAAATAAAAAGCAGTAGGTTGTCGTCTCTGTCACTCACATACATCTTTGTGTTTGAGATGTTTGAGATTGACATAAGTATGAAGCATACCCGTCCGAAATGATGCCACATCAGGTAGTCTAGCACGCCCTCGGTCATGCCACGGTTCTTCAGAGAGCGTGAGTTCACCTTCTGGTACGCCCACTCGATCCAGCCAGCCTGGTTCGAAGTGCAGTTGATTAGGGTCAAAGCATCCACCTGGAATGTATTGGGGAAATTGAACGACAATGTAGCATTATATTATTATACGCCCGTAGTTTCCCACTGCAGGGCAAAGGCCTCCCTTCCAGTTTTCTATTCTGATCTATCCTGGGCTACCCGAACCCAATCCTTTAGGTAGGAGTCCAGCTCGTTTTGCCATCTCCTCCTGGGTCTACCGCGTCGCCAGCTCCTGGTGTTTGGGACCCATAATTGGCTACTTTCGCCTCCTGTGGCAAACAGCAGATATGACCTGCTTAGTTCCATTTTTAATTTGGCAGCTGTGTTGCCTACATCTGCGATTTGAGTTTTGGAACGAAGCACACTGTTCCTAATACGGTCTGTAATTCGGACTCCGAGGATGCTTCGTTCCATTGCTCGCTGGCAGACCCCGGGAACGGACTATTGACGTTGCGTTAATGAGCACGTTTGTGCTCCGTGGGTGAGGGTGGAGAGGATCCACATGTCCATGAGTTTATTTTTAAGACCGAGTGGAAGTGTTCCTTTCATTAGGGGTTTTATTGGATAATAGCTCTTCCAGGCGTTTTCATTGCCTCGAGCAACTTCTTTATCTTGCACCGCCTGGAATGAGAATATTGCATACTTCGTAAGATTGTAATAAATCTTTATTAAATTATATTTTATCGATGTTATTTACCGTGTCATATTTAGAATTAATAGTTTACAATCTTACGGCGTTTGCCATTTTCCGGTGACATATATACTCCTGGACATATTTAACCACAACACCTTCAATGTCTACTTTGCACTTCATGCTGTTCGTCATTAATTTCGTTTCGTTTTCGTCATATTCATTTTGAGTCCGACCTCGAGGCTGGCGTGGCTCAGTTGTTCGAGCATAAGACTTAACTCAGCTGCCGAAGAAGAGAAAAGTTCAATGTCGTCGGCGAAGCGTAGATTTGTTAATCTCCTGTCCCCTACGCTAATGCCCTTGTCTCGCCAGTGTGTATCTAATTTCTGGAAGATGAGATTTCTTTAAGCTTAGCTGTGAAGAGCTTTGGAGACAGCGGATCGCCTAGCTTGACCCCTTTTCGGATCGTAAATTCGTTCTAGTAATGTAACATAAGTGGTGGGTTCTAATTCTTGTTTATAAAGTATCGTAAAAATGGCTCTGTGTGATAAATTGTCGAATACTTTGGAGTAATCTACGAATGCAAGATACAGACGCCAGCACATCAAGCTACAACAATCTGTCAAATTTCTTTAATAGATTTTCAACTTTATCGCTAAAGCATTAGGTTCAAGGTTGATTGGGAAAATTTGACAGTCTCAGGTAGCTTGATGTGCTGACGTCTATGCAAGGGTAGGTTAAATTCTTCGTGTTGTTCTATCAGCTGGTTCAAAGAGTGTAGATGGTCAGTGGCGGATAGGCCACGGCGGAAGCCAGCCTGTTCCTGGACGTTGGTGGAGGTCTAGTTGGCCGGATATACGGTTTTCGAGGGCTTTGTTGAACGCTTTGTATAGATGGGAGACAAGGCTAATAGGGCGGTAATTTTCTATATCAGATTTGTCTCCCTTTTTATGTAATAAGATGTTGTTAAAATGACAGAACTTACTAGGAAAAATGCCTGTTTTTAAAGTACAGTCTAAAAGTTTAAAAACATCACAACATCAACTGAGTTACAAACATCATTTTTTTTTAGGAGCCGGAGACACATTAGCCTAGATGACCATAATTTGTACAGCAACATTATCAGCAAAAACGTAATTCGATTTTTTGGAAATGAGAAGTAATATCGCTTGGTGACGCACAGTTTTCAGAAACCCTGCTACATATAAATGTGTTGATTCGTAGAAAAACTGGATTACATGTTATGAATTGAATGTTTTTAAACCCATTTGAAAAGTCGCCAGAAATCTACTTTATACCCTGGACGGCTATGGTTTATTGTTCAGACGTACATAATGTTTTACAAACACGCATGTATTTGAATATATTAGCCTAGGCGTAATTTCTTTACACGTTGTATTTAGTGGTACAATTGAGCGGTACCGCGCGTGCGTTTCCACCTCGCACACTATTCGTCCATATTCATAGTCAATCTCGCAATCATTACGAGCAGTCTGAACAAATGTATGCTCAAATGTGTACGAAGTGCGTCTGGATTTGCATAATCCATGTTGATGTAGGCTGCCATACTGGTAATCAGACCATTGCCTGTGTGACGTTACATAAGGTAAGCTAATTATTCCAATAGCTAGCTATTATATGTTTGATAATGTAGGAACCAAACAAAGAAACTTTTAACTAAAGTTTTTACTTCCTTTCCCAGAAAATTATTGTGAATGAAACTGAATACTGGGTTATTAGAATGCAATGTCATTTCCAAGTCTAACAATAATGATAGCTCATAATTATAATATTGATCAAGTAATCGATACTAGTTTACTGTCTGTCATGCGGTATTCACCTTGATACTCCGTTCCATACAACCTTGAATGTAGTGGCCTTCATTTGTCATATTTTCATTGACATAATTATGTTCTTCGTTTAACGCAAGATAGTGATTGTAGGTAGGTGATGAATTCATACTGGCGCTTCTAGAAGTTTGTGAGTGTTGAGCATGAAAAAGATTTTATGTTACTAACGTATTGTAGGATAATCCACAATATATTCTGCTTGAATATTTAATGCAAACAAGATGAGCTATTAATTAAGGCGATATATGAGGCGAAAAATAGGTATTTTTCGCCTCATATATCGCATATATTGCCGCTATGATACTATTATGCCTCATATTACTTAATAGTTGTGATTAAATATGTTTCAGATAGATGTCTCATCTAACTATCGTTATTATTTACTTGTGTCGTAAGACATTTCACATCTAGTACGATTCCTGCGGTGCTGTCAAGATCAATGAGCGTTTAATGAGGACTCAAACAGTCCACATGTGGAAAATTAAGAACATAATTATTATATTGATAACATCTGTATTTTTTTTGTGTGTGAAACTCTACCAGTATATTCGTATACGATTGATCTGAACATTTTTGGTTTACGAGTAATTAGAATGAATAAAGTCTTAAGACTAAATTTTCATGAGAATAAATTGCGAGAAACTACGAAAACAAAAACAATTCAGATAAAGTTAAATCACTACTCAAAGAAAGTACCTAACATTTTAATTGACGAATCCTATCCTTGTCGACGCACAAATCGGAAATTCATTGGAATAATATCTAACAATCAATCAGAGAAGCTGGAAAGACAAGAACTCGTCTAAAAGTTTGATGAAGGATCGGATTAACCTGTTAAGAGCGCTTACGCACTACGTTCGATCCGAACCCGATCAGTATCCGTGAAAAGACGGTCCGGCGTAGTCGTAGAACAATTTGTATGGTAGCATACGCACTACACCCGATTTCTCTCCGTCATCCGAGAATCTCCATTTCGGATAAGATAATTGACGGACCGAAGTGACCATAGTATTATTTGTATGAACAGTTGCGCACTACGTCCGAACCGAATACGAGCAGCGTCCGAGAAAAGAGGCAGAGGGGCCGGGGAGCGTCGTGATTCGGCAATTTTAGTACTTAGTTGGATTTACTGCAAAATTCTTATAACAATTTAATTGGATACGGATAAGGAATCATGGCTGGATGGACGGCAATTAAAATTTTTCTTTGACTTATAAGTTAATTTTTGGTTAACACGGTAACACTGATAACCACGATGAAAGTATAAGAGAGAGTAGGGGAAGATCAAAGAAACGAAGGATGGATTGTGTGAAGCCATATCATCTCTATGTCTAGAAAGGAGGTAATCACGGATTTGAATCGGAGGTAGTGCGTAAGGAATATCCGAGTTCGGTCCGAGTTTTCTCTGACAGTATTTTGACGGATTCTGATCGGATTCGGATCAGACGTAGTTCGCAACCGCTCTTAGTATCAAACCGAGACATCTGAAATATTTTTAGTTATTTCCGCATATTTTCAATATAGAAATGATTGGGACAACCGCCTTTCCACTCCACCTTGTATCTTTAAAG
Source organism: Mamestra configurata (assembly GCA_002192655.3). Taxonomy (NCBI): domain Eukaryota; kingdom Metazoa; phylum Arthropoda; class Insecta; order Lepidoptera; family Noctuidae; genus Mamestra; species Mamestra configurata. Next base: position 32,776 of record NDFZ01004395.1, read on the forward strand.
CCTATTGGCTTTAGGATTTAGGATGAACTCGGGTTAATAATTAAGTGAGAGAGTATACCGATTTATACATTACTAGCGGTCCCGACAGACGTTGTCTTGTCCGAACGTTTGCTTTGTGTATAACGAAAAATTGCCGCGCCACCTACCGGATCCTATTGTGAATCTAAACCATCCTCGAATCTCCTTGAACACGCACAAAAAATTTCATCAACATGGGTCCAGCCGTTTAGGAGTTCAGTGACATACACATGTACACAAGAAATATATATATATTAAGATTTATGTATATTTAACAGACTTCAGACTTTCAGTGTTTATACACATAGACAAGAACGGCCAAACAATATAAAAATTAGAAACATTATGAAGGTTACAATTAAAATGAAAACTAAGTGTTTACAAAGCGGATTAGTTGGATCTCTAAACCAAACCGGGGTAATTTAATGCGATCGTATCAAAGTGTACACTTTGGAACGCTGGTTCGGAACTGCATCTTAGAAGAGTAGGGTAAACAATGGCGGATTTCGCTGCAATTCTTTTCTACCGGACGTGTTCCGTGCGCGATCTATTTCTGTATGTATGATAGCGATATCACTCACCGCCTGTATTCATCTCAACGAGTATCACCTTGGAGCGAGTATAATACCTATGAGTGAGGCCACGTTTCGTACCGCGGAGATTTGTAGCTCACCCATTTCCATCTTGTTGAGTAAAAAGTTCTCACAGTGAGTTTTGGTAGACAATTTTACATAATGGACAGCGTCTAGTCATTTTGATTTAAATAAATATTCAAAGGTAGCGGCTCAAAATGCTAGAACGAGCTGAAGAAGGTTCCCTACTTATCCTCCTACTGTTCTCGAATTTAACACACTGAAGGGATCGGTTAAAGTGGATGGCTTTGTCGGGAAAAGCAATTTAAGGACGCGAAATGTTTAAAAGTGTTTAACAAATTAACCTTTTCTGACGTTTGGGCATTTTTCAGCAGTCACGCTCTTTGTGAACAGTGAACACTGTTAAACTGTTAAAAACACTGTTATTATAACTTGCGATATTAACCTTGTTAACGCTTGATCAGCGTAAAAATATTCTGCTTTCGTCTATAACAATTTTGTTTGTGCTTTGCTTAGTGCTATGTAGCATACACAGACAGCGGATGAGCGCGGACTCGGCATCGACAGAGAGTGGATGCATCGTGTACACCGAAGCGACGTTATTATACGTCTCTCTTTATTCTATGCTTCCAATATCAGTCGAGCACGCGGCCATGCATGCAGAATTTACTGAATTTAAATGTACCTATATGGGGAATGAAAGCTTAGCCATTATAAAGGCAACGCGTGACATAGGTACCTATTGCTTTCTATGACTTCAGCTCATACATTCAAATAACTTATTAACTCAACTATATTTTCTTTGCGTCTGTCTATTAGAAAAAAAATAAAAGATAATATTAAAATGTTTTTAAATAATAATGTCGCAAATAAAGTGAGTGTCCTGTAAACTACTCCGGTTCTCCGCGGCGCACGATGGTCTGAAAACCGAGCTCCATACCCAAAGATAAATAATGTCAGGGAATTGAAAAAAAAAAGACTGGTATAGTTTCATGAATTGTATGTCATCTTGATCACCGCGTGAGGTGCAAGAGCTCATGTAAACACCAGCCCTTCAGTTTTATTCAGTTTAAAAAATATATTTGAAGTGTTTTCTCCCATTCAAAAAAAAAAAACAAAACATTTTTTTTCTCAGGCTGCGCATAACCTTCATTCTATAATGTGAAATAAAGGGAGGTACCAGAGATATTCCAATTGTTTTTTAAATCCCTGACATTATGTTTCTTTGAGTATGTAGCTCGATTTTCAGACTACCGTGCGGCGCGCCGTGTCGCCGTGTTACCGTTTTCTGTATCAGCTCCTCAATCCAATTACCGAGAGAGAGCTTCTTAAGATGTTGATTGAAGTTCTTCGCACCGTTTACTGTTGCGACTATTGGAACAGCGCGGAAAACATCTTACAAATAATGGCTGCTTTGTGAATCTTGAACTTTATAATGGAACTAAGTTGTTGAATAAAAGCAGCCGATGAGTGCTCTGGTTTGCACCTAGAAATAATAAAGTGCGACTTTCGACGAAGTAAAAGTGGCAAGTTACCATTAAAGTTATAAGCGTGGTGGAGTGTTTTTTCCGAATTTCCATCAAGAGGTTCTTTGAATAACTTACGCAGTCATGTACCTAGTGTGTGTTAAGGGAAGTGCACACTATTATGTTCCCCACCTTCTTGATTCTAACTTCCATCGATATTGGATGGAATTATTGCTGAAAACTTTCCAAATATCGGTGTAAAGGCGCTTAGAGATCTTAGAAATCCGATTACCAATATTACACAATATTGGTAATCGGATTTCTAAGATCTCTCAGCGAGTAGTAAATCTACCCACAAGTGCCGTACATGGCTGAGTAAGTAATGCCTTACCTTCTGTGGGTGCACGATGGAGAACCTAGCGAGGATGTTCGCGCCGGCGCCGACCCCGAAGCCGATGAACGACTTGATCCCGAAGTGGCCGAGCACATAGTTCAGCTGGTTGGCTAACTCATCCATAGTCGGGTACATGTAGCTGCAACAAAATGACACCTCTTAATCTTAACTAATATTTTTTACTACAATTCTTTCACAGATCTAAAACTTAACTACAGCTGAGTGTACATAGGCACTTTATTTGAAAAATAATTAACGGTTCCTTCGGGCCATAGCAGCGGCAAAATCTAGTTGTTATAAAATTTTTCATTCTTCAAAGATGTTCTGAATTACAAATATTTTGGCGCACGTTTAAGATTCTAACTGCCATGGAAGTAGTAGAATCAATGCGTGGCACTGCCGGCTTTGTCTTATTCATCATCTTATAGCTCTCGAAATGCAGGTACCAAATAATTCCATGGACGTTCAGTCAACTGACAAGCTTTAAATAGTAAAAGCGTGTCAGTGTCACAATGCATTAGCGATAAATTGAACTTGACGGAGCTTTTTCCTGTCTCGGAATGGATATTGCATAATTATGCAATATTAATTGAAGATATTGTTGGACTAATTTGTGCATAGGGTCGGAACAGAAATATTTCATGAAGACTGAGCCAGAACACTTTAAATATTTTCCAACTCTGCAATACGTATAGTAAGTAATTTAGGAAAACATGAAATACCTACGTTCATTTTGTTTCGTTTTGATTTTGACTGTGACAAAAAGTTGTAAAATAAAGTACGAAACAGTATGGTGCTGACAGCCGCGGCCAGCATTACATAACACTGCGGAGGCAAATTAATGAATTATGTACGGACTGCAAGTAGGCCCCCGGAGACTAGCGCCCCGCCGACAAATGTATCGATACAATTTTAAAATAAATGCCTGCCCACCGGCACCCGGGTTTCAAAGCGCAGCACTGATCGGTATCATTGAAAATGTATGTACGATTCCATAATGTCACCGAGACAACCACAACACTATCAAAGTTATGTCTCCCAAGTTTAAGATCCACTATGAGACAACCACGTAACTCAAACCACTTCCAAGTAAGTTAAGCGGTCCCCATTTTGCAGTGTGTTTGCTAAACGTAATCTAGGACTTGCAGACTTCGGCTCCAGAAATAATATCCACTATACTAACCAGAACCAGCATAACATTTTCAAAAGTGGAACCGCGTGTTTGACAGAGATTGATGAGAGCATATTGTAGCGAATGTAAAAGACCCGCCATATGCGCCAGCCGTGTGGTGAATTGCAGTTCACCGCTATTATGTCTGCCGAATTTAAGCTGTCACTCTTAATGTGTCGATCAGCTGTTGACTTATGCTTCGATAGATTAAGTCCTCCTGCTGCTTCATTTCGTTGATTATTGGCAAACGTTTGCACTTTATATAGCCAAATTAATGTCTTTTTTGTTTTAATTTTATGAAGAAGTTGTTGTCGATTTTATGAAATGATGCTTTTGTGGTTCCATGATAGTAGTTTTTTCACGACCCTGCTAATTTAAGCAGGGTCGTGAAAAAACTACTATCATGGTACACCAAGTCTGTTTTTCAGGAAAATACTCAAAAACGACATCAAATAGAATTTATGACTGAAAGATCACAGAATTCCGCACAAAAGTGCAACACTGACAATATTGAGAGTGGAATTTGAAACTTTGAAACGGATAAATTGAAAAGCTGTACCTACATAAAACATACCGGCAGTCATATGAAACATTGATGCTAAGATTTTTTTAACAACACATACAATAGTGGTTCTTCATAATAGTAATTACTTCAGAAAAACAAGAAAAGCCGCAAATTTAGCGTAGGTAATACTGCTGTATATAGTTTGAGATTCAAAGCATGGCGTCACTCTGTAAATGATTTAACTTAGTGATACGGATAAAATCGCTGCGCATGCAACACAAGAATTAAATGGCCATTAACATTGGAAATTCATGACGTCAGCCGGTGACGTTAATATCGTAACAGAAACGTAAAGGACTGGATTAAAGCTTTAATATAATGTTATAAATCAGAAATTAGGCGGAATGTAGGGCAGGATGTGGGGGAGCGGGCTTGAGCCTAAAATGCCAAAATGTCGTGGCGATACAATTTTCCACTGAGTGATTTCTGTGTCCCGAAGGATAACAGCCGGCATGACCAGACGTCGTCAGCCGGTAGCCATCGCGCCGCCGTCATGAGTAGGTACAGTCTATATCGAGCGGCAGTCTGTTACATAACACTGCGGTACGAGAGCCACTGCCGATTCTATTCCGCCTTACAAATAACCAAACCTTATTCGAATATGTCATGTGCCTGCCTACTCATGTGTAACATTACCTTCGTGCTCTCATACCTTTTTAACTCATTCAGAATTGATTCCATAGGTTCAATCACAAAGTGAAGTAAAGACAAGTAAAACAATGAAAATTATTCTAGGTTAAACGGTTAACGTTTTAAGATGAACTTGTTAATTAATTAGTTAAGCGTAGTTTTCTTAGCGACAAACAATGCTATTTTGTATTCCTTTCTGTGTAGAAAATGTAATTATTCTCGAAAGCGCAAAGCAATTAAGATTGACGAGCAAAAATAGAACGGAAACTAATTAGTGCTTTGGCCCAAACAAGTTGAGTATCATGATTTTAGCTGAGACCCACGTTGGGCGCCGAGTAGATATTTGGCACCAAACATGGTACAAATAAATAAACGGTTAATTAATGAGCAATTTATTTTATTCATATATAACATATTTTTTAGAGCAGGTGTACAGCTACGTGTACATATTATGTTCCTCGCAGAGTTGGCGCCGAAGTGTCGCGACGGCCCATTAATGCAGTTTATTCACCTACCCGGGAACGGGAAGACTGTTCATTGTCATTTCACTCATTCCTGTCCCTTATTCCGGTTGCCACTTGTCACTTTTAATCTAGTTCAGTGATTTACTCCAGGTTATCATGCGAGCAGCGTTAGGTAATGATTACGCAAGTTTAAATTAAGAAGGTAAGTAAAATTCAAGGTTTTGTTTTTGGTTTCTGGAAGTAATCCCATGATTTATGAAAATATATTTTCGATTACAACAGGTTTGAATTAAAGTTAGAAAATTGTAACAGAAATTTAAAGAAAATTACAGCTGCTTCACTAGATATCTGAACAAGTTGCTTATAAATTATTTAATTCCAATATAAACAACACGTTACTGGCGTCTACCGGTCTAGCGCTCCGTCTGGGCTACATTCATTCACAGACTAAGAAAGCCCGCGTCTTCATCAAGACACAAGGAATCTCAGCATTTTAAGTTTTTAAGCCCTAAGACAAAAATTAATTAGCTAACGTACAGAAAAGAAAAATTGCTTTCAGTCTGTAATCTGTAGGAAGCATATTTAAATAAATAGAATTGCTTTTCCTAGCTTCTTTACAGGGTAAAATTCCAACTGCATTTTCTTAATTCCCTAAATGTACAAATTTAACAAAGTACGAAAATTCTGTCTCAGGAGGAATCTGCTATCGGATAGCTCTCGGAGAATTCTTACTGCATTATTTATTATACGGTTTTCTGAATTCTTTTTACGAATAAGCACCCAATAAGTAAGACTTATTGCCGTTTGAGCGTTTATATATCGAGAGCTGTTGACGGATTCTGAAGAATTCACGTCGATACTGAGCTCATGCTGTTTTATTAGCTGTCAATATAGCAACGATGTGACATTAATTGTGGTTTACGAGTTTTCGCTGCCTAAAAGTAAGATATTATGGTTAAGTAAAACAGCTAACGTTTAATTTAATCCCAATTTGTTTTGAATACGACTATAGTTGTAGCGAGTTTCAGAAGTTGATCCTTGATCCTGAATAGAATTATAGGAGAATCAGCGGCCAAGTTTCATGTCCGCCAGCAGAATTTATACAATCGGAAACAATGTAGTTGAGCTTATAATAACCTAAGAGAACACCAAAATTAGTATTATCTAACGGATTCTATTGTTACATTAAATAAAGGATTGGGCAAGGCGACGACCCCGATGCAAGGAGGGCCGCTGTTTTGTAAACCCCACACAATGTCGTCCCGACCTTTTTAAAGGTTGAAAGCTCTTTCCCGTCAGACATTGATGTTACTTAATTGCCCCTTAGGAAGATGTTTGATCGGTGGCAACGCCACAGTTAAATTGGTACGAGATTGATTATCTGACCTGACACCGGCACACGACCTCATTCAGAACGATACTTTCGACAATTGAATCCACTAGATACTAAGCTAGATTTAGACGGCCTAGTGACCTGCTCCATAAATTTATTATAAACGTACTTGGAAGTACAATGAACGGCAGCCGTATTGCAGCATATATAAAAATACAGAAACGGGTACACTGTCGTTTAGTTTCCTAGCAACGTCAAAGTACACAAACCGCAAATAAATGTACACTATTCATATTTTTTTTGCGATTTTGCGCAAAGCTTTCTAACGCGCACTTTGAAAAGTTGTTAACAATATCGTATCTTCGGTGGTTACAGTATTTCATGTAAGTAAAACACAATACGAACAGGTGTTGTCGGAAAACGAATCGGAAGACAAGTTTGTTTTCCGATCAAAGCGCCCCGGCTTTTGTCTATATTTTGCATTTTTATAACATCCTTTCAATGTGAAAAATGAACAGAAGGTGTCCTGGTGGCTTTGATGTCATGAATTTTAATGCCTGGCTGTAGTGATTCATAGGTTTATGTTTAAATTTTTGTCGGAGAACACTTTTTGATTGTTTAGGGTACCGAACGTCCATTAAAAAGGTACACTCGGTTGTCTTGCTGCCTGTCTGTCTGTCCGTCTGTCACAGTAAATTTTCTCCGAATCTTCTACATCGTTTCTGTTGAAATTTGGTACAGAGATGAACATCTGTGACCCAAATACGGACGTATGTAAGATACGGGACGGTTCGGACGGGTTCGGGGGTTTTATGCAAATAAATAGATTTTGAGTACGTGACTCAGTTTTGGGGTTCATAATTAAAAAAACAACTGTACCGTGTGGCATATCAAAAGAAAGTTCTTATTGTGAGGGTTTGTAATATATATTTTCATAATTTAAAAAAATTTAGTTGAAAATTACATTTCATCTTTTTTCTCTTTCTCATCTCCAAAACTGCTGAGCCAAATATTTAGAAAAAAAAAATGCAGATAATAGGTTTTTACAGGATTACAGGAAAACCTACAAAACCCTATGATTTTAAAGTACCATGTCACAAAAATGAGATTCGTTAGGAACCCTTTACACGCGAGTCTAACTCGCACTCGGAAACTTTTTTTAAGCGAAGCTATATTCAAGGTTCGTTCTGAAAGTGAAATTAAATTCAACACGGCCTGTAGTTTCATGACATTGAGAACGGCTGCAGTAGTTTGAAAAAGTTAAGCGAAGAGTTTCTGAACAGTAGCGGCTGGTACACAAGTATTCGCGTTGACCTCGAAACTTGCTTGAAGACAGCTCTCAAATACGTACTGGTACAGTTCGTGGAGGTACTCTTCAGTAATTACGGCACGATCCCAAAGGAAATTATATCACAATCACTAAATTAGTTAAAGCTTTTAGTTATTAAATTAATGGTGTTTTGAAAGTAACAGCTTACATAACAAGTAACTACTACATCCTCAATGCAGATCTAAACCAGGCGATAAATTAGTTGAGCTAGAATGTAAGTTACTTTTCTAGCAGTAGCAGAAATATTACAATAAAACTGCGTCAAGTAGCTGAACCGATTAACTAAAATTTGCACTGGAATCCGAGGTTATTCAAGTAGAAAAATCGGAGAGAATGAGCCGTTCATGGCTGGAATTTTCAAGCTCTTTTAACAATTTTACTGTAATTCCTAAAAGGGACGGAGCAAATGTTTTGCTATTGAATGCTTAATAATGGGTTTTAGTGTAGGTACCGGTATAACCGGTACAGTATTTAAGTATTCCTATGTGACCGAATACGAAGAACCAAACTTATTTATGCATAAGAATGGTGGTTCAAAAAACGTTAAAAGACTACCAGCGATTGCCAGTACTTGGAAAACTGGGTAAAGGTTTTACCTTTACCGGAAAATACTTTAACGGCAATTTGTTTTGTGGTGCAATTTAGTGTGACGTACGTAAGTCGGTCAAAGTAGGTAATTGACATAGGTAGGGCGAGTTCAAAAGGGTATGCAAATTAATACAAGTTTAATATACTGCATTAATAAATGTATATTCATGACATTTCACATTTTTCATTTCTGTAAAACTGGATCCCTAGGTTTAGGGACTACAAAGCGCTGCTCTGAATAGGTCCCTCTATTCTTTCAGACTTGATGTTTAATTTTACGTTGTGCTATCAATCACTAGTAATACAGATTAGCGGGAAAGAATGCAACAAGTTTTTTTTTTTTTTTTTACCCAAATGACTTGGTGACCAAATTGTTTTATTTTTTCACGAGCAAAAATCGCTAATTGTGAGAAATCTCCTCCACTCTAGATAGTTAACTGTTACTTTTCTAAAAAATCATGAACGAACAAATCCCTCGAAATAATTTATCGAAACTTTGGAAATCAATACTAATAATATTTAATATTATAATACTATTAATATTTTTTTAAACTTCTTTTGTATAAACTTGAAGTTCGATTACTCGAAAAATTTGGCCCTGAAGTAACTGGGGTCAGAATCGTTGAATATTCGCTCAATTTTTTTTTCGCTTACCTGTAGGATAGAAAAACCTTTAAAAATCCATGGTTTTAAAATAACCAAGGCCAAGTGCCTGATCGACTAGCTCTTGGCTGGTTTTGTATAAGAATAAGCCGAAATTGCCCCAGAAGGCTCAGCAGCCAGCATCTACAAAATAGTTAGTCACTGTTTAAAGGTGGTTAATAGCTTTGAAAATAGATGCCAGTTTTTACAGAACATTAGGTGAGCTTAATCAAAACTTGCCTGCGATTTTTAAATACGCTCTGCATTAACATTTTCTTTCGGGATTTGTCAAAAGTCGAGGTCAGTTTTCAACAAATGTGGGCTCTGCTCGTTATTAGTGGTAAAGACCACTAATAACGAGCAGAGCAGTATGCCGTTAGTATCTGTTGAGATTTCATCGAGGCCGGATGTCCCGGCGGCTGCGACTTAATGACTACTCCGCCAGGCGTCGCAGATATAATAAGTCCATTTTAGCGCTCGTGTAAACTGTAAGAGGATCGCGATTTGTGGTAATCATTTCCTCAATTTATGTGAACGACACTCACTTTCGCACTATAAGCGATGTGTTTAGTGAAATGCAACAGACTTTTAAGTCACAACTGATAAGAAGTAGCGTTACAAAGGTCTAATTTTCCGCAATGAATTTGTCCTCATAACAGCTGGGCTTGCTCCTACATACATTCGATCTATTCAATGTACATTAACAATTGATGCGCTCTTTTGTGGTCTATTCTAGTTATGATTTGTCGTTTCTAATAATTTGTATATTCTATAATACCCTGTGGAATAGAACTTTTACGGCCTATTTAATGGAAAAATCGTTGTTCTAATTGCGAGCAATAATGTTGAATGTTTTAATTATTCTAAGTACGACACACGAATTTAGCAATCCGTAAAAAATTGCGCGACTCAAATAGTTCACAAAATTGGAACCCTTACTGTATGAGTCACATTTTCACTAAATGAGCCCTACATTGCGTGCAGCATATCCGTTACAAATGGAATTAAAAATTAAATGTGTCTTGATGTATGAAAATTTGATTTTAGAAACTTTATAGGGCCGAGGTAATGCTAATTTCGATGTTTATAGTGGGATCTTTAAATTAATCGAGATTTAAGTATTCTATCCGTTATTATGATTTACTGAATCAGGTCATACATACACGATACATATGACTTGGAGCAAGTGAAGCGGTTTGCTGACCCTGGTTTCAAGTCTTGGTGACTTGGTTGATACCACCAAAGTTTCAATGAAGCATGAGGCCCGGAGAGGAACAGACATCAAAGTTATTGCAGCAATGGAATTGACGCTACAGGAGAGCAGAATTCAATTGAAGAGCAGTGGTGGCCCAGTAGGACCATCTACATACAAAGGCGCGATTTTTTATTTATTTATCGGGCACCAAAACCTATTTGGCCCAGGACACCACCGAAACTGGCCACCGTGGTTGAATACAACCCATTTCCAGGTCTTACAGAGATAAGACCCGTGTCCCAACAATGGGTGACATTATATTCTGACTACGGTAGGCTACAGGAAATGGTCGGTCAAACGAATTCTATCGCTGTATGTCCGATGACGCCAAGCCGCATTCATGTGGTCAATTGGTCGGACTTTGCTCCTTACCTTGGACTGCATATGAACATTACGAACTCAACTTAAAAACGGCAATTGCTCGTAAGTATAGTGCCCGATTGGCAGCATCACTTACGAACGTTAAAGTGACCTGAATTCGTCAATTAGGCAGGTAAGTAGGTATTACGCGGCAGGACCAGACGATTGATATGAAACTAATTTCTTCGACCACTAAACATTCGCTGGGATCTTAGAAGTAAATATGTTATAGCACCATTTCGTAGTATCCCTATCTGTATATCCCTCTGTAACTAAATAGGTGGGCCATTACAAGCTCAAGGATGCCATGCGTCAAGTTACGTCATCAGTTCATAGTGTTACATAAAAATTTTGCCGGAGTAAAATGGCAGAAAGAGGTGAGACAGCGCATATATTTTAAAAGAAGATTTTTTTTATACGTTTGTGGATGCGTAGTCGATGTTTATTTTACGTCTCTAAGGGCCTATGCACACGGCGTTTTTTAATGCGCAGACGACCGCGACGTGCAGATGACACGTGATAATGCGCTTTAAAAGAATAGCACCATCCACTCACCATCAGACTCACCAGAAAATGGGCAGCAGCATTCTCTGTGCATACTGTGATCGCCAACCCGCCTGCCAAGCGTGGCGATTATGGCAAACGCCCCCTTTGGGAAGGCCTTTGTCCAGCAGTGGACGTCATTCGGCTTATGATGATGAACGCGCTTTAAACGAAATCTACGCATACGTACTTAAAGTTTACGGCGTTTCTGGTACTTACTTTTTGGTCTCTCTCTCTCTCGTTTAATTCGAGAATTAAACGAAAACAATATGTTCTTTAAAAAAATATTTTGACATCCCGCGCTGTATCGTCAATCGTCAAAAGGTATTCACTACGCACCAATATTTGTGATCGGCTTTTTATTCCTTTGAAATTAGTGTGATACTGCCTCAAAATGATTTGTTTTGGCCGGTATCGCCAGCTAAAGTTAACTGAAAAACTCCAAAACATTCCAAAACAATAAAGGTCATTGCATCCTGAAACTGATTCATATGCAACATAGCATGATATTTTTTCCAGTTCCAATTTTCAACGTTTTTCAGTTTTCATAGGTTACCGGGAATCCAAATCCGGCTCCAAATTCGAGAACCGAAATTGGAACAGGGCGTCCTATTGTGGTACTCGACCTTTGTGGTGCCGTACTTTTCATTGATTTGAAGATATGACAGTGCATCCATCCGAAAATTAAAGCCAGCTAATAATAGCGCCATAGAGCGATTACACAGCACTATCGGTTGATTGAAGAGACAACAATGGTTTTAACCAGTAGTTGAACCGCATTTATGAAAAAGGCTAGAAAATTTTCTACTAATTATTAGTAATGAAAGTGGTTGAAAGCAAAATTGAATCATCGCTATAACTGTTACTATGTGCAGGTAGTGTGGGTACTGTAGGATAGGACTTAGGATTCCGAACCTCTATATGCAAAAACGGAACCCTAATAGGATCACTCGGTTGTCTGTCTGTCCGTCAGTCACAGTCGATTTTTTCCGAATCTACTGAACCGGTTCAGTTGAAATTTCATACGTACACATATAATCTTCTGTGATCCAAACACCGTCCATGTTTGGATCGATATTAATAAATTATGAAAATGGGGTCACTTTTTGGGTGGCAAATTAGAAAACTTAAAAAAGTTTTTCCATTTGTACCGTGTGAAGTTATTCAAGAAATGAGATGAAGAATGACCATTCCCTATTCTCTCTTATCTCCGAAACTCTCGAATCTAATTTGTTATTGTTTTGATAAAACAAAAAATACATTTTTCGATAATCTAACTGACGGACTAAAAATAATCATATTTTTTTTAACCCAGGCAACATCCTTATTGGCCCTGTATGTGTATTGCGTATGATCACTGCGAAACGTAATGTGTGATGTCCGCAGACATTTCATTGCGCTATTTTATTGAAACAGTTATCAAGTACAGTCTAGTCGGAATCACCGCCCGTGTGTACTTGCGTGGCAGTGAGCGGAAGTGGCAGTGAGCGGAAGTGCCAGTGAGACGAGTATATTTTACTTTACTCGGTCTAGACGCTTTCATGGCGCTCTTTTACACTGTCGACGCTGTCTACGACACAATGAGTGTGGGGGAGATATTCTTTGCGTACCTATGTATTGTACGCGGGAAAACTATTTGAAAACAACTAGCACGTTTATGACTTTTCAATTTTGAGTAAAGATTCAGACCACCTAAAAATAAAATAAAACATAAATTGTGACGTCGATTTAAGCTAACCAATAAGCTCCGAGAATTTGATCTGATTCCAGCAACCTACAATTTGCTCTGATTCCAGCAACCTACATGTCGCCTGAAAATGCAAACAAGGTTGTATAATATGTGGACGAGAATTTGAAATAACTTCATGAACTACTTGGAGCACGACGTTTTAAATTTCACTTGAGTATAATGTAGGTTAGGCTGTTTTGAAATATTTTTATCGGCAAGTCGTTAATTGACACAATTTTCTGACATCTTCATACTAATTGAGTTCGTGAATGTATAAATAAATAAATAAAACGGTTTAAAAATATCTGAATGGAATGTAACTATTAGCTTACAATGACCACTATGTGTGGTGCTATTTATGATATAATCACATGGGATTTGGGATATGTTTACATAGGCATCCACTCCAGCGTCCTGCCACTATAGGTAAGTGTGTGTTTGCTTTAAACGTTGTGAATTATTCGTAGTATGCCGTAGGGTCGCTGGCAAAATGTTTGACTATTGTGGCGCTAATTAGAACAATAAACTTCGCAAACGTAAAGCTGACAAGACGCGGAGCGGCCGCCACTAACTTCTACTAAGTTGGGAATTGATCATGTCAGGAATGTCCACGCTTCACCAGATTCATAACATACCTACCTAGAGCACACATATAAGGAGGACATTGTTTGCAAACTAGAAAGTATTAGCGTTCCACCGTCAAGTAAATTCATATACAAAGCGACTATTCGGGCCACGTTAAACTAGTTTGCAAAAGAATTTTATAAAATGTTCCAACTTTGAGAACCTTTTTGTATTTTATGCGAGCACTCATGATCTAATATGATAGGTGTCGATTTCTGAGAGGGTTGTGAATGTATCGCTGACTCTTACACAATTTATAAATCAATATGTATTGCAGCGTTCTACGCTACAAAAAAAACGGTTTTGTGTTATAAGTCTAGCTGGATTCGGACAGATTTTTTCTTAAAATTCTTGAAGACCGTTTGACAAAAATGTTGCCATGTAATTTGATTGGTAAAATTTGCGATTATGAGAAAAGTCAACTCAGAGAAATTAGGATATTTTTTTGGTCGATTTTTTGGAGTAGGTATTAAGAGAAGTTATAAATTAACTAATGGTGTGCTGTGCCGCTAGTATAGAGAGTTTGTAGTGTGCAGAATCATACATTATCTAGAAACCGGTCTCCGACTTTCCCGTACGGGGTCGTGCCATTGTCAAGACTGTGACCACTCTGGTTCAGAGAATACGAGAATACATCAAACGAGCGTGATTCTGATATAAACTGCCGAGTGTGAAAGTCTCGAAAGTCGCTACGCTGTGAACGCTGCGTCAGGATTAGCACCGAGATGGTGGTATTACGGAAGAGGGCTATTCCCTCCAGGCGCGGATCATATGTGTTTAGCCCACGTACCGGGTAGGTGTTTTAGTTGATTTCAGTCTTAAGCCGTTAAGTGTGTAGTGATTTTTTATCAAAAATGTTCGTGGTCTTAAACTTAGATTCATGTCATTAAGATTTTTTTTACCCGAACGCTTAGTTTAAACTGCTTGCAACCGTGTTGAGGACAGGCGCTTTTATTCGAGGTAAATAAAAAAAATAAAAACTGTGAATTTAACGTCTAAGTTTTTGGGCCGTGCCACACCATTGGTATTTCCATTTAATATTATTTAAAATACGACAGCTTTCTCTGTAAAAGAATCAAGTGCTTGTTTTTAATATGTTTGTTTGTCTAATTGTCGGCATTTTTTATTATGCAATAATAAAAAATAATTCGACGTTTCAGGTAAGTGTATTTAGTGCTTTTATTTCGCTACAGTATGTATGTATCTCTTATTTCACCCATTATGCCGTACTCCCACAAAATTATTAATTTTAGAGATACAAAAATAAGAATTTGAATAAAATATGGGATGCTTTACACATCTTTGTGGAAATGCTAATTTCTACCACCCGTGTCGAATACTAATGTAACGCCCCATATCGATTGCGAAAAGTAAACTTAAATTAGCGGTCCGGACAGGATTTCTTGGGATAATTTTATACTGATCTTGAACAGGGATTTTCCGAAGCGGCATTAAAATTGAAGACCATCGCTTTACGACTAATCCAAGCGATTTAACACTTAATTTCTTGCTAGACTCAAGACCTATTGTAGTCAGTTATAATAAAAGTGGAGTTTATGAATGAATGGTAGTGCTTTACTCGTGGATAAGATATTTAGGTATGTAGGTACATACATTCATAGATACAGGGTGGGTGGACTTGAGAGTCCGTGCCGCACAAACTCAAGTTCAGAGATTAATGAAGGGTCATGAAGGTTATAATTCCTACAGCTTATGATATGTGAAAATGAAAAATACTGATAGCGGGCCAAGAAGGCATTATTCAAATAGTATTACTTGGACGTAGTCGGTGGCGCGTGCCGTTCAAAAAAATCAATACAACCCGCACGCCTTGCCTCGCTCGCGCTCGCAAGGACACCGAATAAACGGTTAACTAACTAAATGTTACTACAACTTACGTCCCTAAATTCATTTTATCGATTAAGCATTTGCACATCCCTTTTAGATCAAATCGTGGCGGTCTCTTTCTGGATCTAAAATTAACGACTGTCCACTAATCGACGTTGAATTTGTGCGTTACGGGTACGTAATGAAGTCCATAACAGCTCGGATGCGTCCATTGCTGAATGTTATTGTTCCCCGTAGGCCGTACAATGAACTTGGGGATTTTAGTGTAATTTATATGTGTAGGTATAATAATAAAAACAGAGTAGGTGTATTTTGAGATTGTACTCCATTATCATCGGAAAGTGGAGTGGCACGAAGCTAGCTGAGAGGAGGCACTTTCGTAAGTCACATCTAGCAACAGCAGGGACTGAAAGGGCACGAGGGTTGGCGAACTTTCTTCAAGGACGTTCTGTTCCTATGTTACAGAGAATATTGACATCCAACCAAATCAAATACGAACTATACTTTACGTTTGGGAAATAAATCTTAATCCGAAGTTGATGACGTCCATGTGGCTGAACACTGCAGACACGGATTCGGATACATTTTCGTGTTACTATGACGTAACTTTTTTTCCAACCAGAGCAGTATGACGGGAAAATATGATTTTCATATTAGGAGAGTCATGATAGTCGTTTATCTAGCGTAGCGGACGGAAGGGATAGGTATCGGTGAAGGGATGTGGACGGTATCCATTACGAGATGTAATACCGCACTTGCTGTTGGTGAAGCTGCGTGATGGTAATGTTCAGCTATGCGGTTGTATGTTGTTTGTGTATCGCGGCGGTGGGCGTCGGTAATACTTTGATCAGAAAATGGCTTTTCCGACGCTGACGTGTCTGAAGACTCCGAGATGATTGATTAAAATAAACAAATATTAAGTGTTGCTGTGTCGAAATTATGAATCATGAATATAATAAGTTACCTAGTACTCGCAAATATACCTCTTTAAGTCAAAGCGTGTGTGTGGGCCAATACCTATTTCAGTTTTAGAATGTTCCGATAAAAGAAACCCGCACTAACTTCTAGTTCAAAGCTGTTTGAATTTTGAGCGGCAAATAATGCCCAACTTACCGTGCACATACGACACTTCGCTTTGGGCATTGCTGGTTGAGGGTAGGTGATTCTTTTTTGTTTTAAAGTTCACCAAAACCCGAAGTTCCATGAAACGAGGGGAAATTGCAGTTCTTCAAAACTACGGAGTCTATCAAACTTTTGCTCTACGTATTTTTGCGTATAAATATCAAACGGTAGGAACATTGGAAAAAAAAACAAAAGATTTTCGTTCATAGAATCTACAAAAGATTGAATTATCTCAGAATTGTGAAAATTGCATCGCATTGTTATTGAAGATAGTTATTCGTATATCTGTTAGGTCAGATGTTATCATTTGCCTAGCCCTTTCCAACTACTTATATTGGGGTCGGCTTCCAGTCAAATCAGATGCAGCTGAATACGAGTATTCTACGTGGCGCGACGGCCTAGCAGACCTTCACAACCCAGAAGCTGGGTACTTCTTGGCAAGACGAGTCAGATTTCCTGGCTTCAGACAATCCGTAACGACTTCCCAAGACCTAAAAATTACAGCTGGGACTAACGGTTTAACGTGCTCTCCGGACACGGACAAACCTATCCATAGACCGACCTAGGCAAGCGTTGCTTAACCTTGAAGATCGGTCTGTACGACTCTTATTATTTAGCCGCGGGCTCCTTTTATTAGGTCAGACTTCGCCACCAAAAATAGCGACATAAATCACGTCGTTCCTTATAAATCTGGATCGAATTATGTGAGCACCAAAGTAGGTCAACTGTACCATATCGATTCAATTTATAGATTTACTCTAGATTTTCTATTTTCAAACATGTTACTACGAGATGAACCGATAAAACTATAACCGGATTACGGTTGCTCAGGGTCCTCTCCTCGAATTCGACGAAATGTTTTAAATATAAAAATAGAACTTTGTTTTGGGGTTTGGTACTATTTTAAAAGCATTATTATAAGGGTAAAATACAGATATAAACTGGACAGCGTGACTTCGATATCCGTTAGGATAACTGCTCTGTAATGGTACATTTTAATGCAATGACAAATGCCCACGTGAATCAAACGACGTGTTTCAACATACTTTCTCGAAACATAAATAAAATTGAAAACATTTCTGAGAAATGTTTATAAGGCTCGTAGATTTTTGTATCGTTTTCGTTTTTTGAATGACTGGAAAGAAAAATATAAACAAGATACAACCTGTAGCAGAATAAACGCAATAGGTACCAGAAAAGGAGTAATTGTACGTAGGGACCCATAATTATTACCAACTTTTACTTTTACTTTACCAACACTAAAATCGCGAAAAAAAAGGCTAGGCAGCCAATTAATCTGCCAGGGTTGCGGAATTTGTTTGAAAGAGTCACCACGGCCCTGGTACGGGGCTTTAGAAGGAACACGGATGGGTTTCATTCAGTAAGAGTCTGACACCCTTCCGCTCCACCCAGAGCGGAAGAAGTCATATGATGATTTTCCATCCTTAAAAAAAACGGCAGCCAATTAAACGGCTGATGAAGCCAGTAGGCTGCGGCAGATATAAGACAATTTTGAAAGAAGCTCTTTTTCAAAACTCATGAAATCACCAAATTGAAACAAGCAACTTCAAAAAGCAACGTTTATTTTGCTTTACATTGAAGAGCGAAAGCAACACAAAGCATTGTTTCGACATTCCCAAATGCATGGCTTGTCTGTCACTGCCCACGCGTTACCGCCTAGTTTGCTGAACGAAGTTTGCGTGGAAACGCGAATACACGCGGTGGGCTCGGTGGAGTTGCGACAACAGAGAATGTGTGGCTATGGCTTTAGCGAATAAAACCTTGTTTGCTTTGGACCGGCTAACAAAGTTGCATGCGGGCTGGGTTGTGGCGAGTCTCGTATCTGCTCCGTTGCCAATCACTTAATGGAACCAAATTAAGGCGGTTATACGCTATAAACAGAAGGCTAATTTTCGCGTTCAAAATTCAAGTACCAATATCATCTCAACGACAATCAATGTCAAAATGTTTGTCTATTTACAAGTGTTTTTGACAGATTGTGACAGGGATGCGAAGGTAAACGCTACTTAAAAATACGAGATTTACCCCTCAGATGTCTATGATATGAGTACCCGTTACTCCAGCCCCGATAGGTTTCACTTAATTTTCATTAATAAATTAATCATACAGAAAAAATAAAACTTAAGTAATTATTACCTCCAGATAATTTCATAGAAAATCTGTTTACTTTTGCAGCCTACAAGCAAGCCTCAACTTCACAAGATACAACATCAATATATTTTGTTGCTTACTTTTGCATCGATTTGCATTTAGATGCAACTATTTTGCGTATGAAGTCCCGTCCGCATTCATCATTCTATCTTTTGGCATCGCATCGCTCCTACACAAAAGTACGCGTACATCATTACAACTTCGTATGTTCATACGTGATATCTGTTACCCCGTGATGCACGTAAGTGTAATCAACAGCTAAACAAGGATTGATGGTATCTTCGGCGGGGATCTTCCCATTGTTATTGACAGCAAAAGCTCCATCTCAGAATTAACTATCTGAGCAGTGCCGGATTAGCCCATAAGCAATTGCAAGGGCATCATGTCTCGGTGGCACCATAAACATATAAACTACACCTATAGAGCAGGGATGGCCAACCGGTCGATCGCGATCGACCGGTCGATCGCGGCTATAAGTCCAGTCGATCGCGGCAAAGCAAAAAATATAAATTAGTATAACAGACTGCGCAACGATATAAAGAGGTTAGGTTAATAACATTAAAAATACAAAAAAATCTGAACTATACTGTTTCATTTAAAATTTTAATTGAAAAGAAATGTGTATTTGGTAGATCGCACAGGGTCTCGTCAGTATAAAGTAGATCATGGGTCGAATCAAGTTGGCCACCCCTGCTATAGAGGCATATATGCTAAAAACGTTGAACTCGCATTTCAATAAACAAAAATATGTATGTTTTGGTAGTTTGGTTTTTACTAGTTGACTAGTTGGTAGGGGGGCCCACAGGCGCGGATTGCTTAGGGCACCAAGTAGTCTTAATCCGGCACTGCATCCGAGAGGAAACTCTCCAGACGAACACAGCTTTACTCTTTCTCGTTAATTATGATTGAAGCATTTTTCTATCTTGATTCAGCTTCGTGCTACTTAACTTTCTGAAAGAGGTGCGGAGTTGTAAGCGAAGTGATAACTTAGTCCTATTCTTAGGGATGATATGCACTGAAAAGATCATAGATTCCAGAAACCAGTAACTTTGTATTTTTTACCGAATAATTTTTCTCGTTTCTGCATTCCAAGAGCGAAGTTTCGTTTAAATAATTAGCTAGTATCCAATTTATTTTAATTATGGATTTACCCTTACTTATTCCTGTTATTTTATACATTGTATAATAGTCCAAGTCTAGGACGAAAACTGACTAACGGATGGATTAATGAAAAAAAGCTACAAACATGGTTGAAATACAGCTCCAAAAGATATAGAAAATACATTTTACGTTTGTATGTATTTCAAAGGTCAGGGTTCTCCCGCAGATGAATAGCGTTTGCGTAAACCCAGTAATTAAAAAAATTAACCAAGTTTCATACCGTTGCACATGCAAGGGCTCCCGGGGCATTGGTGCAGAAATTGTGTGGCTAAGGATTCGTATTCATTCACATTCACACAATTTTATATGTGATCTCGATTTTATTATTGAGCTTAACGATACATGAAATTGAGTTTAAACACTGACATATTATTCTACCGATAGACAAGAACGTTCATAGAAACCTTTTGTTTAAAAACTCGTAAATTAGAACCAAAGTTCGTTGCAGCGCTAATTCTTTGCATATATAATTATTGTCTAAATAAACTATTAAAATAGGCAGCGCTATATTAGAGATTTTCTCGCGAACAAAACGTCGTAAGCGCCAGAATTTCATAGCACTTACGCGTTTACGTAGGTGACATATGATAACTTGAAATCTCTATAGATTTTGTAACGCAGAAGAGACAGCTTTTTACGTTCATTTACTTCATTACACTTCATACTCTATCTCAAAAAATATCAGTTATAAAATAAATCATTTATTTTATTATTTCCATACTGGTTAATTTTAATTAGATATTTAAAAGAAAATGCATTGTTATGCGTTTAACTGACACCTAATGATGCTGAAATTTCTTGATGCATTTTTGCAGTATCGAAATACGTACGCAGTCATATTTGCTGAACGTTGACAAATAAATAATTACTAAAAAACAAAACATAAAATAAGTATTGATAAATAACACAATAAAACAAATTAAAACACTTGATTAAATCACCAATCTGTGTTTAGTCATACTTCATTACCTACAACCGGTTTTGTATTGGAACATCTGAACGTTTTAGTCTATGATTGTAGAATAAAACATTCAGATGTTCCAAAACTACTTCATATTTTATTGCCATGCAATAAATAAATTTCTTTTCCTCTATATATTTATTTATTCATTCGTTTGAACAACAAATAATTTTAATTGATCCATTGATCCGAATTATCGCATTATTAGAGCCGCTCTGTACACCGCATTAATGTCAAAGCCACACTAAAGTTAGTTGTAGAGTAAAACATTCATTTCAGTCGAACAGAACGCTTGTTCGGAACGTCACAGCTAGTACGTAGTATATCGATAAATATCGATGAGTTTAAAAGAACAAAATGCATTCCACAGCAAACAAAGCAAGCTGAGAATTCCCCTATTTCGCGAAACGGGACAAGCGCTAGACAGCTATTCGCTTCAAATGAATTCGCTGCAACTCTTCATTGAGCGTTTTCTATTAGCGTTGCGTAGCCCATACAATGGTTGCTATGGCCGAGTGTCAAGAATGCCCTGGATTCCCGACCTGTTTAAAGTTATTGCGTTCCAGGGCGCTCAATATGACGACGGCTCGCCAAGCCACTGCACGGCCCCACTGCTAACGAAAATACAAAAAAGAAACCACTCCTAAGACCGCGCCGGGGGCGTAACTTGACCTATTCCGTCTTACCACACTTTTAAAGTCGCATTTCATTTCTGTCTTTTATTATTACACTTTAGACGAGTCAAAGTGGATTGTTATAACGATTATGAATTTAGCGTAGGTACTTAGTGAAATCTACAAGTAGGTTGAGGGAAATTTTATATGACTTCCTGTGAAACTTCAAAGGTTTTGTTTATTCTGGTCGACATTACAACCAAATATTACCAAGAGGAACATACCCGTTACTTAATCTCTTCTGCTATTTTGGGGTAAGAAACTTTAAATAAAAACCACACTTTTTAAAACTTGGACGTTTGTTCAAATATTTTCGTGGATCGGTGGCCATTGGCCTCTTCCAGGCGTTTTGGTACGTCTTACAATTTATCTTGCCGAGACAGAAAATTACTTGTTGGCCCAAGATTTTGGCAATGCACTAATAATATACCTACTACAACAAACTTATTCATCACATACAAGGCAAGGGATTGAGCTCCGTGATCCAAGAACCAAACTTATCTGACAAGAATTATAATTAGAGAGATAGTTACGTAATTCCAGCGTAAGTATCGGCTTCACCCAAATAGTTTGGGAGTCTGTCTACATTCATTTATCATTGAAGTAGTGACTGGTGATGGATACCAAGTACCAACACAAAACTATTGGAAGCGAACTGACCACGCGAAGTCAGAGACTAATATGTTGGTCCGGACCGGCATTAAAAATCATTAGGGTAATCTTTCAAAGCTTTTGTAGGCAAAATAGGAATGGTTCAATTCTATATTTTATTTTTGCAATAATTTTGTCAGTTTTCTCATTACAAGAAAATACATAGATGTGTTCTATTATTGCGGTGCGTAGTTTCAGAGCCGCGCTGGAGTCGTGTTGCCGATCGTCGTTATCTAGCAACCCAGGCGGGAGTCTGAAGCGTCTTGTTGTTTAGAAATC
Source organism: Mamestra configurata (assembly GCA_002192655.3). Taxonomy (NCBI): domain Eukaryota; kingdom Metazoa; phylum Arthropoda; class Insecta; order Lepidoptera; family Noctuidae; genus Mamestra; species Mamestra configurata. Next base: position 55,349 of record NDFZ01004395.1, read on the forward strand.
TTATACTGTTTGACTTAAGACGATCCCGTATTTGTGCGACGAATAGAGGGACAAGCTTTGAACAATAAGATGTAATGTAATGTAAGATTGGGTAGGTGTGGTTGTTGTGATTTTCTATTGTTGACGGTGGAATTAAGTTACAATACTGTCTCTATCGCATTATTATTCAATCATTTTTTACGCAAAAATTGCTACTATAATCCAGTAATAATATAATATGAACCAGTAATATAATTTGTTGTTTTATGTTGTCTACAATCTCAGCCTACATACAATACACTAATTTATAAACCATTATGATTACACAAGTCCCCAAATTTAAGCAATAGTAGGTACTAATTAGTGACATTTATACTCTACAGTAAATAAAGTTGATTACCGAATTAAATTAACCATGCTTTGGAACGTTATTACACGAGTTTATAATTTAATGATAAGCAAACCATAGGCAGCGTTATGTTGCTAATTATACGGACCCTGAAGCTGAGCCGGCCATGTGTAAGTACGTATGCACATAATAAATGCCTCGAGCTGTGCAACGTGATATGCACCAGCTACATACATGACTAAGGGAGCCCCCACAATAGACCATCGCATCCCATCGACATATTGACAGCCATGTCTGGAGATGAAAGCGCAAGATCGAGTTAGTTTCCGAGCTCTTGAACGATGTAATTAAAATAGGAGTTTCCAGTTTCCTGTGTTCAGCATAAAATATTTATGGATGATATCGCTTACATCTCAGATAATTTTTTTTAATGAATAGCTTAAAGAGCCAAAAAAAAAAAGAATACAAGGCATTTTTTTAGATTTAAGTATACTTAGGGAAATTTTGAAACCCGAGATTTTTTACAGAACTTGAGTAAAGCTTTGCTATTCTTTTTTACTTGTTAAATTAATGTTGTATTGAAGACTCAATAAAAAATATTTGCGACGTTATTATAGAAGATGAAAGCGCGTGGTTTAAGTCTTCGTGTCACAATGCAGCTTATGCAGGCGCATAAGCTGCATTGTGACACGAAGACATATAGGATAGCGAACGCATCGCGAAAAATGTTCTAGCGCGTATTATATCTGCAAATAGCCTCGTTTGATGAAGGCACGTCCTTAGTTGCTAACTCCTTACAGGAGCTAGATATTACCACTTAAAATGGTTTATGAAACTTTGGTGTTTGCTCCGACGGCTGCAACCAGAATAAGTAATCAAATATACCCCTTCACAAGTTTAGTCTTGCATCTCCACGGAACATGGGTTTGCATACCTAGTACCTATCTATCCAACGTGCTAAATGGGACTTGTACCCGTATGTGTTAAATGGTGTTAACTCACACGTTTTATATTTACTCGTTTGGGTAAACGCCCGAAAAGTAAACGTAACACCATTCACAAAAAGTTTGCGTGGTTCGTTATAGCAAAAATGGCAAATGAAAACCCCAAAATATTCGATAAATATCGAAATATTTGGTTATTCAATTAATTTGCACAGTCAGTAATAGTATGGGTGGAATGGGTAAACATTCGATTCCAACTTTTCTGTTGTTGCAGTTTGTTTTTAACCTAGACTGAGATATTTTCGAAGTTTCCTGGACATTCATTTATATAGTTTATGGTGTGTGACTGAGGTCAAGTTAGACATGAACCGAGGTTTAATGTTACTATTAAACGGTATTTAAACAGTTACTTATACTCGTACTTTGAAAGAGCGTAATGTGACGAAAATTATTTTTACGTAATTGATTTCAGGCAACCACAATCTAATAAATGTGAAGATTCAGGATTGGAGAAGTCGCTGGAGCGAAGGAACGGCAATATTCTGACATACTTTCTGACATTTATTTATTTATAGACATCTTTTAATTGATTGACTTGATGTTTTACTATACTTTAGCTTCAAATTGTTTTGCATGTGACAATTTTACTGTAATTATTATGTACCTAGTGAATATTCTACACAATGTTTATTGTTTGAATAAATAAAAATAAATTACAAAGCAGTGTGCATTGTGAGGCACATTCCGATGCCAGGTTAACTGTGTAAACGCAATAGAATTAATACGACAACGCCCGTAGGCATATGTAAACAGTCAGTCGTGTCGCCTCGTGTTTGTGCATTTCATTTGCAGACTGCCTCAGTCTATGTACGTAAGTCTCCAACTATGAACTATATGAAAAAAAAATCACGACCGAAAATAAACCCCCCGAGTACCCAATTAGAACGCGTAGAGCGGCATGCCTAGTTAGCATTTTTTTAAATTGCCTAACATTTGTAGCGTAATCTAAAGTACTCAGGCCAAGGAATGGATTTTTGTAGAAGCGTTAATTTACTGCGGCATTATCGAAGTGAAATTGTAATGTTCGAGGTAAACTGTCATTGAGCTTGTAGATGGGCGTATCGATCCCTATGTTGTGGGCTGGGCCACTTGATCGCGCTGAACAGACATCAATAAAGTTAACTAAAGTAGGAGTTGTTCTCTAGCTCTTTATACTAATGGCGGTTTATTTAAAAGTTACACAAGCGTGCAAGTGACAAATTATGGTATGTACACTAACATGAAACCCGATTTGCATTTCGACAAACTGACAATCACAGTAACATTTAACGCTGTTCTGTATTTATCGAATGGTAAACTAAGTTTGGATATAAGATTTTTAAATGGGTTCTTATGTAACTATGTTGGTATCCGCAGCTAGAGTTTAAGGTTAAGTACTCACTCTTCAGGTAGGCTCGGAGCCCCTTCCTCTTGTCCCGGGGCATTCACGTGGTACACGCAGAAGTTTTCCAAAAGGGCCCTCATGTCCACGAAGTTGAAGAACGGTTCGAAGCAAACATCTGTGGACACACAAAACATATTAGACTTTAATTCAAAGTCACAAGACATAAAGTTAAGTGAACATAGCTGATCGAATGTTTTGCGTTACTTAATTAATTAATAGGTATTTTATTTTGCCACACGGCTCGATTCGATACAGGGTGAATTATTAAAGTGTGCCTGGATGGCCAAATCCAAAACTATGAGGATTAGCGAAAAACATTAAAAGGAGTGTCGAGCCCGATTTTGATGAAAACTCTGCGTCATTGAATTTTCGAAAAATCCGTAAGTATTCCAAGCCAAGAATCGAACCGGTATATTGAAAAAAAAATCCCACCCTGTCTTATTTATTACACCATCCGAAAGTGAAATCTCATCAAGGAGTCCTGTGAGCGTTGGGATTAAATTACAAAGAAATCTCAACGCTCAGAGAGAGGACGAAAAGAGCAAAATTTTGCGGTTATATTTCATGTGTTGAATTCGCTAAATGATAACAACCCTTTTGATAGTTTGAGCAAAGCTTATTGTTACGAAATCGCAATGCAGTATTCGTGAACTCGCCTTGTATTACGGAATGGTACGTATGTTCGCGATGCAGGTCACAAGCATGCTTTTAGCGGCATTTTCGAGAGACATACTTCTATCACACTACTGCCAAAGTCAAAGTCAAAGTCAAAACGTTTATTTCAATTAGGCCATTAAACGGCACTTTTGAACGTCATCGTTTACAGTTCAGTAAAATAACAATTTAACATTAATAAAGTGACTCTACTGTCCATTCGGAAAGGTAGATTCTTATGGAGAAGAACGGACAAGAAACTCCATAGTTACTCTTTTCAAATAATGATTTTACAAAATTTAGTATACAAAAATTAATTTAATATTATGTGAGGACGATGCACCCAGAGTATGCTACTTAAAGAACAAAGTATCACCAGCAGAGGTAAACTTATTAATTTCCTAAAGAAATTTAGGTAATACTACTACTGCCCTACTTCAAATGTAAGTGTGGAACGTTAAGGAGTCACTTAACTTGGCATATGGCATACTTTGATAATAGAAAAAACTTTTTTTTTACAAAAAATACAACCGACTTCCAAATAAAAACACTACAAAGTCTGAAATAGTAATAAATAGTAGTACATATAGTTTTTAGTTTTGTTCCTTCGTTTTTGACACCGATTTCCGAATTTAAGTTTTTATACTAGCTAGCTTTTAGTTGTGATACTAATTATCCGACGTCATTTTGTTACTTGGACGACGCAATAACATCATCCAAGTAAGCAATAAGTAAGCAAAATGCTCCTAAAATAAAAACTGCAGCGCCAAACTGAATATTTTTTTTAGGGGACCAAATGGCATGTTTACCGCATCGAACGAAACGAAAAGTATGATATAAATCAGATCTGAAACCGCGAAGTAATCAGAGTACATACATAAAAAAATACCCACCGAATTGAGAACCTCCTCCGTTTTGGAAGTCTATTAAAAATATACCCTAAAATCATCGCGCTTACGTTCACTTTTTAACCAATTATTAAGGCAATTTTTTGCGCAAATATGCCAAGTGTTTCGCCACCATTAGATACACGCCGACATTCATTGAAACGACTAAAAGACTTAAATCCTATTATCTATGTTTTCACTTTGAAAATTACACGCTGTTTAACTCCAATGCTGGTAAGAGTTATTGTTTTAGTTAAGTTTATAATGTAGGAAATGAACGGATTACTACCCAGGCTTGCTGCTTATCATATAAAATTAGACAGACCAACGACCAAAAGGGGATTACAAAGAGACAACATAATATTTTGGTAAGAGCTTTAGTGGGTGCCAAAATGAAGCCGAGGTTGCATTAGTTAAATAAATAACTATTTTAGTGGAATACAAACACGAAACCAAGCTGATGTGTTGCTTCAATAAAAAATAACAATTATTTAACATATGCCCTGACATAACCATAAAGTAAATAATTAACTGAGAACGACGCCGTGGGAAATTAACACGTCCGCTTCGTGACAGCTTTTATATCCATCAATTATTATTTTTCTTTCTAAAAAGTTATTGTCTTTATGAAGTTGCTCGGCTGTTTAACATGGGACCTGTAACACCTTAAAGATACTTAACTGTTTCAGCTTCAAAACGGCAAGGTAAACATGTTAGCGCGAAAATAGATACTTTTTCCACCAGTGTAAATGCATACAATCATTTCAATAAAATTTCGATTGATGATTTATTTCTTAAGGCGATGTGTGTTATTCGGCAAATTCATAAAACTATTTACATCAATATTTACTGTACATCTAAGAACTTGGTTGTTTACGAAACATGGTTAAAAAAAAAATACAAATACCCTTTAAAAATGTATTGTGAATCCAACAGTCAACCCTATTTGTTTTCTAATATCTAATAATAGAAATAAATCTAACCAGCTCGGTTCATATCATATTCTAAGAGTGCGCAATTACACTTGTCTGTAAGCGGCTTATGTCCAGCAGTGGACCTCGTTATTGTAAATGCAATGAACTTTATTACTACGATTGAGAATCGAAGTGGGCTCTGTCAACAATTGAAGTGTTTTCCATTGTTCGGCATCGTTAGAAAATGTGGTGAATGATTTATTGACCAATGAGCCTAAAGGGTCTATTACAGCTGGAGGAAGAGTTCTTTATTTCTCTACGAGACGCACTTGTTTGAATAATAAAGATTATGGTTAAATGACATTGTTTATTTTTAGAATAAATCCTCTTTTCACAGCTATGTTAATATTTTCCAGCTTGAAACGTACATAATTTAATTAATATAATATGATTCAAATGGGAGAAACGTATTTTGTTAAACTGAAAAGTCTTTTATTAAATGAAAAAAAGAAACGTTGCGTATTGTGTTTTATTAACATACCGAAGGCAGCAGACTTTTTACATTCGTTATTCAGGGAGCCGGATAATTAAGAACAGCCGGAGGCAGTTGGCTGATGAATTCATAAAATAAGAACTATATTTTTCTAGGAGAACAGTTATTTGGAAGCTTGAACCGAATTCAAGGACCATTTATTTGAACGGTTCCAGTGTTCCATATGTCGTTACTTACAGGTCGAACTCAGTCCTCGTTATTTCCCTCCGAGGCGCTTGTTACTCCAAATACATACATACGTGTAGGTGCAGCGCTTTAATAATAGTCACAAGAACCTGTGCTCTTTGATTAGCATTCCTTTAGATTGCTATTGGTTTCTTTCAACAGGTACCTATTCTTCGGTTTGATTTTGTAATTGGATAATAGCAACCTACTCGTAGCTTCTAATTAAAGAACCATTTACTGTTTTATCTTGTCGACAATTAGGCTGGAACTCGCAAGTCCAACTGTTTCACGAGTTTGTAAGCTATAACTGAACGTACTGCTGAAACTGGCGACGTAACGTCTGCGACCTATTTGCGGCGAACAGTGTAAAAATATAACTTAAAACTTGAGCAATAATGATTACGGACATAAAGTGGGAAGAGACATGAATTTGTGAAAATACCAAGCTTATGTTCTTACGTGGAACCAAACACCAATGTTATTCTGTCGTTTTTGATGTGAACAATAGATTTATCACAACAATAATAACAACAGATTTATCACTAAACCCCAAAATAGACTTTTATAAGAGCTTGAACTAACAAACATGAATTGTATCAAATACCTATAAAGAAAAACATTTTCTTTTTTATAAAGAAGAATATCACAAAATTATGCTTTGTATCTTTACGAGTTTATTTTTAGACTGTAATACATATGAAGGCGTGTATCAATTTCTCGGTGGTCGACATGTAATGTGAAATGTTTGGAGGCGAATAAGGTGAAATGTAAATCACTACAAATCAATATGCATACGGGTGAAATTGAAAACACGACAAAGAGCTTTCCCATTTTGTAACACACTTTACGTCCCATTCCTTTTCGTTACGGTGACACGTTTTTATTAGGAAGAGTGTCGTGATCTCGCCGTCTTCGATATATCGAAGATGGCGAGATCACGACTCTTACACTCACTCATTTGGAATACATATGTATATGTATTCCTAATATGTACCAACAAACATAAGAGTACAAGGTAAGGCTAAACTAAAGTTTGTAATCACCGGAATTCATAGTAGTCGTTTGATAGTGTTGTTTTGGAATTGTATATATAAATGGTAAAAATATAAAAGAATTATTAATTCTATCGATTCGTATTCTAAAAACTCAACCATTTGTGCTAAGGTGGGTCAGCTAAGTGCTATAAGTGACTGTAGAAATTGGTATGACGTTAGCCGAAGCGATTGTTGACCATCAGAAATTTTAACTGTCTCATAATCCCATGATTGAGTGAATTCGGGAAAAGGCATTAAGAATATTGTTTTTGCTACGTTACTGGAAAACCGAAGCGCATTTTCATATTTCCTTAAAATCATCAATTTCATCGGTTACTCAGAAAAGTGAAACATCAGAAATTGGGCAAAAATCCTCGACGCTTGGTATTTGGACAGTAAATATTGAAATGAGCAAAATGGAAAATATCGATTTATCATTAAAATTAAGTCAGGCGTCCCTGTGCCTGGGTCATGCTCCCGATAACAATGCAATCAAATTACGTAAACGGATATTATGTACACAGTATGGTCGCGGAGACATACCTTACCTAGTCAGTGTATTATTTTGCCTTAGTTGCGAACATGCCAGTTTATTCTTTTTCTTTAAAGATTAAACCTTAACAAATAATTCTGAAAAATAACCGTTTTGATATTTCACTTCATTTAAGAGATACAAATATTTTAGTGAAAGGTCGCTGAACTTCTTGAAAAAGCTTTCGTTTGTATTCATTGAATAAAGCAAATGTCAGTCTCTTGTAAAATACAAATTAATGGTTGGGTTGAAATATATGTATATGTCACCGGAAAATGGCAAACTCCGTAAGATTATAAAATAACTTGAGAGATTGTAAACTCTCGATTAATTGTCAACTGAACATTTGGAATACCTTTTTACGCATCAAAATTTGATAGTCTATAATATCTCCGTGTCGACCAATCAGCACTCTGGTCTACAATTTATCTGTTTTGGTGTGATAGTTAAATTGGAAACTTGGCCGCTCATTGGTCTATGTTGGTGTGAGTCATATCTGAACAGACCAATAAGAGCCTTGTTTCCAGGTTTACTATCACACGAAAACGGATAAATTGTAGACTTGTGCTCTGATTGGTCGCCATTTTATGTCAGTCCACAATTTCTCGGAATGACTTCGAGATATTATAGACTATCAAATTTTGATGCGTAAGAAAGTATCAATTTATCGAGAGTTTATAGTCTCTCAAGTTATTGTATAATCTTACGGAGTTTGCCAATTTCCGGTGACTTATACAGTGTAAAAAGCGTCACAGAAAAGAGTATAATAATAATTATTTTCTTAATACACGTATGTATCTAAAAAAAAAATTAGCTATTTACGGGCCGCATTTTTTGTTTGTTTGAATAATATAGTTATGTATAGTAACTTCAACTTGAGAAAATTCTGAATATATAATCTAGCGCGATCTCGGAGATATTGCATTTCTAAGTTTTTTTTAAATTGCTATGGGAATAGGGTTTTCACAAAATAAAACATATTTAAGTTGATTAGTTCAATCGTTTAAATTAATTATGCTAGCCAATTCTAAATGCTTTAGACATATTTAAATATTTATTTATTTAATCGTACGAGAACCAACAGCTATAACAGATGGAAAACAATTATATATGAGACATAGAGCCAATAACAGGTTCTCACGGGTAAAAACAGAAAAAGTAGTAGAAAACTTAGGATCACTAACAAGCTCGATAAAAAAAGAATACATATATCACTTAGGTACAATACACTATGCACTTTTAAAAAAGTCAGCGTTTAGCCGAGTGCGTGCAGAGTAGGTTTTAGAGGTAAATGGGTCAAATGAGAACTCTTTACATAGAATAAGTCCTTACTCGCTCGCACCATGTATGATTTTCGCCTGTAGTTAAAAGAGGAAAAAGGAATGGAGATAGGGGGATTAAATCTAACCGATCTCTGAGGGATATTGAAGCACAGTTTCTGCAGGAGACCAGGACAGTCAATCTCATTGGATATGATTTTTAAAAGAAAAGTGCAATCTGCTAATCGACGACGATTTATAAGTGGTTACAAACGAAATTTCTTGCAAAGATTTAGGTAATTATCAGAATGGTATGGTATCCGTAGCCGAAAACATAGGAAACGAATAAATCTTTTTTGTATATTCTCAATACCATCAATGTACCTGCCATAGCAAGGGTTCCAAATTTGTGACGCATATTCGAGGTGACTTCTCACAAAAGAGCAATAAAGAATTTTAAGGGTCTTGGCCCTCTTGAAACACCCTGCGAGTCTCGCGAGTATAGGCACGCGTTTGACCACTATCTCACCTGATGGTAAGCGATGATGTGGTCGAAGTCGGAGCACGCATGCCTAGAAGTAACCTATTCACTCTTGAATTAAAGACTCCCGGGGTGTAGCTATCAGGAAACACAGACTCTGGCAGGGAATTCCACTCCTCCATATCCTCGCTATCGGATTGAATTACCATTTCGTCAATCGTCAGCGTGATATCATTTGCTTCAAGCCCTTCGGATTCTAATTGGCCGTAGTGAACATTGTCTGTTTGGGTTTTAGCATTCGCCTAACGAGGGCAGACCCCGTTCCAACCCCACAAAATATCCTTCATCAAAAGTAGTGATCGAATTCTATTGTTAATATTTTTTAATGTTGACTTTAACTTTCTGCACTATTTGTAACCGACTTCAAAAAAAACGGAGGTTTTGGTTTTATTTAATTTCATCTTTGAATCGATTTGAAAAATCTTTTTTTTATGTGAAATGATATAATATACTTTCCGATTGGTGCCATAGAAATTTCATCAAAATCGGTTCAGAACTTTGGTTTTTAAATCTAAATATTTGAAAAAAATATGTCCACCAAGAAAACGAAGTTGCGTATTTTGCTTTCCTGTGACTTTCCAGTGGTATTTTGTTTGATACCCCACCACTAAATTGTCATTATTCACATAATGAGTGGGTGCGCTATATGCCGTTAAAGAGTTACTTTGTGTGACTTCGCAATCCAAGTCCAGACCAGCTCATAATTAGGTAATAACATTGCTTTGGGATTGACACACACATGACAATATCTTACTTTACTATATTTTAATTGTGTGTCTTTGAAGTTCGAACGTCCAATGCAAATTCAAGATAGCTTTAACTAAAAACACGCAAAAAGAATCATCAAGATCGGTTCATAAACAATAAAGTTATGCCCGAAAGGATAATTCCAAAACCATGGCTGCGCATTCACAGCGTACTGGCGTGATGTTATGTTATAATATCCTGGAAAAACATACAAACAATCCTAAATCTCTCCAAAATTAGAGTGAACAGGCTTCTTCTGGGTAAGCTCCATCGTCGACTTTGTGTCTGTCATCTATGATCGAGACTAGAGTCAAAAGCGCACGTATCTCAAATAATAATAAAAAAAACAATAAAAAATTAATCGAATTGAGAACGCCGTACTTTTTAAGAAAATTCTATGATATTTAAGGATTTTTCTCGATTTTATTCATTTCTCTTAAACTATAGTAGTTAGCGCCGGCGGAGTTAATATGAGTATTGTATGATTGTTGGCTTACCAAAAAGCACATTAAACGAACATGTCCGCAACTAAGGCAAAATAACACACTGTGCTAGGGGTACATAATACGGAAACTATGGCCAGTTAACGTCAACGCGTTTAATTAACTGTCTGCAGATTGAATAATTGCCTCCACGTATACAAAGACAGTCTGTTAAACGTTTCTATTTTAATTAAAAAACCGCGCGCTGTTATTGTTCCTAAAATTTCAAGTATTTTCATGCCAACATTTCAGATTGTTTACCGTACCTTTGTAGTTTGCACCGGGCTCTCTGTTCCACATTCTTGTTGCCGCATATTTTCATTACAAACAGGTATTCATGCAATTATTATGAGAAATGCAAGTGCAGTTGGTATTCAGAAGTATGATAAAAGCTGCTGTAGGTACATTTATCAAGCGGTATCCTTACATGACATCCATTCGCACCTAATCGTAAAGCCGTAAAGTGCCATTTGGCTGTTTTATCCATCGCTATAATATATCAAATGGCCGGTTAGGAGCCACACGAGAATTTGTAAGTGTGACAAATTTGAATATTGCTATTTTTTAAGTCACGAGTGATGATTTTATGAAAACTCGTTTTTACAATATAAATCCGATTTACATAATATTTTGAAAACGATACGTTCATCGATACCCTGGGAAAGCCTACAATGTTGGCTGCAATTTTAATTACAGCAACAGGGCGGCGGTGATTTAAATTTCAGGCACAAGATCAGGTCGAACGCATAATAATAACGCCCATTCATCACACGATTTCATCGAACAGATTTTCGTAATTATGATGGTTTTCTACACTATTATGAGTCGGAATTGAAACAGCTATGAGAAAATAATTAAAACATTTTTCGCTTTCCAATCCCAACCAGTACCGGCAGCCAAAGATGATTTCCCCCAATTTCAGGGGCTATTTTTCTAAATCATTTAATTTGACTACATGGAAGATGCTTCATGAAACACGATAGAAGAAAAATACTGAAACAAACACTGTGTCACTAACATCTGGCTTTCCTAACCATATAGAGGTATTGTTTGAATATATTTAAATATGTTACGAACTTTCGTACGAGTTTTATTACAAAACTACAATAGAGTCATGTCTCTGTACATATTTGACGCGACGGTCCGATGTTAGTTATTCTTTCGCCCTGTCACAAAACTATACTCCTACCAATGTTTTCCTTGTAACAATAAGTAGGGAAACTACTTTTATTATTCGGTTAAAATAGTGGGCGACACGTATAGAACTTTATCATTTCGTATAAGCTTCTTCTTCAATACTTCGCAGACTTTAGTCTGCGAAGTATTGAAAAGTTGGATGTTCCACAAGGGTATCTACATTTTCTATCACAACTGAGTGCATGCAAACTTCACACAGTACGATCGACTTGGGATGGGCTGCTTACCTATGCTTGTAATATGTCCTCTGTGTGCATCAGGGGGGCAGTAAGAAGCTTAAAGTGAGATATTACTTTGTCGCCTCCTCCATATCTATGTAGTTCTCTACACAACTTATGACTATCAATATTCTGTGAGTAGATGCTATGCCTTCCTTATTTTTAGCATCGAAGTCGACTCAACACGAGAAAGCTGCTAATCTGAATAACTATTACTTAATGCTAATGATAAATTCAATATAATAATAATGTACTGCGCGGCTTTAACGGATGTTGTGTAGCTCATGTCAAAATAACCAATGACAGAGTTACAGGACCAAAACCAGCCGTACCGGCCTGGCAGTGCAGGATCGAGCGTCGTATCGGTGGGCCGGAGCGCTAATCGGCAAACTAATCTGCTTCAGGGAGGGCAACACTCGCCCTAGAGTGATGCGCTTTGTGAGGCGGGCGTTGTCGGGGACTGATATCAGCTCCCGAGACTATATGTCCCGTGTCACAGAGTGCATCGACTTCCTGAAGCAGAAAGTGTATGCATGTGCAAACCGTATTCGTAGGTATAGTCGGCGAGATGAGCAATACACCCAGATTCGCACATTCCGAAGTAATGAAAGGGCTTGGGAGTGACCGGACCAAGGTGTGACACACGCGCTTGCCGGATGATGACGCCATGTGTTCGTTTCATCATTTTTGGATTAAGTGGCTACAAAGGTCGCACGCTCGTTTGGCATTTCAGTACCAAACTGCTTTAGAGTCCGACTTGCTACCCGAACTCCTTACGACAGGGGTTACCCACCTCCTACATAAATCTGGTAGCACCGCGGAACCAAAAAGTTATGGACCGTTCACGTGCCTACCGACGGTCTATAAGGTTCTTACATCTATTTTGAGAGCAAAAATTAATAGCCATATTAACAAAAATAACATCATGTCTGCCTCTCAAAATAGATGTAGGAATGGGTCCCGCGGTACTAAAAAGCTACTACTCATTGATATGGCTATTAGCCAACAAGTTCAGCGTTCCCGAAAGGATCTGTCGACATGCTGGATAGACTATTATAAGGCCTATGACTCGGTGCCTCACACATGGCTCATGACTGAGGGTGCTAGAATTGTATAAAATTGATGCAACGCTACGTACCTTCCTGATGTCGTGTATGGGGCAATGGAGGACAGTCCTTCGCTTTCCAGGATGTCGAAATATTCAGAGGAATAGCGGACCGGTAAGGATCGAGCGGGGTTTATTTCAGGGCGATAGTTTGAGTCCGCTTTGGATATGCCTTGAATCCTCTAAGCACACTGCTGTAAAATTCAGGGCTAAGCTAACGGTTGAAGAGTGGTGGTCAGGTTATATCTCACCTCCTTTACCTGGATAATTTGAAACTCTTTGCCCTAGAAATCTGCAACTGATGGAGTTACTGAAGGTAAGTGAAACTTTCAGTAGCGCCATCAGGATGGAGTTTGGTGTGGACAAATGTACGGTCATGCATGTAAAGCGTGGCGAGGGAATATTTCCTAGCTGTCGACGTGGGTATGCATCGAGATGCAGTGGCGGTGGACAAGGGACTCACTTGATACTAACGATCGCAAGGCGGTATGACAGAGTAAGGAACTTCACGGACGCTTTTTCCGATCATTAAGCGTCCGTAGTCTGGCTGCGTTTTGATGATCTCTTTGGAGAAACCGAAGGTTTTGTCTGTGCATATATGTGGTATAGACGAAGTTATCATGACGAATAACTACCGGAGATTTATTGCGAAGGACGGCACGTTTGACATATGTCGGGTATGTCACCGTCCAGGAGAATCAATTCGCTACATTATCTCTGGTTGTTTTCGTCTAGCTAACGGAGATTACTTGCATAGACATAACCATGTAGCCAGGATTATTCATCAGCAACTTGCTCTGAAATACTCTCTTGTGGACTCGGAAGTGCCGTTGTACAGGTATGTGCCCGACCCAGTTCTCGATAATGGCAATATCACATTATACTGGGATCGGTCCATCATCACTGACAGGACTATTGTGGCCAATAAGCCTGATATAGTGGTGGTGGATCGATTCGAGAGGCGTGCAATGATTAAAGACATAACTGCTCCGCATGACGAGAACCTCGTGAAAGCCGAGAAAGATAAACAAATCAAATATCTTGACTTGGCTCGCGAGGTTGTCGACATGTGGGATATGAACTCGGCAATCATTGTACCAATAGTCGTGTCAGCCAATGGCTTAATAGCCACGAGCCTCGACCAGCACCTCAGGAGGCTCTCGTTAGGCAGCTGGATCANTCGATTCGAGAGGCGTGCAATGATTAAAGACATAACTGCTCCGCATGACGAGAACCTCGTGAAAGCCGAGAAAGATAAACAAATCAAATATCTTGACTTGGCTCGCGAGGTTGTCGACATGTGGGATATGAACTCGGCAATCATTGTACCAATAGTCGTGTCAGCCAATGGCTTAATAGCCACGAGCCTCGACCAGCACCTCAGGAGGCTCTCGTTAGGCAGCTGGATCAAGGGCTTTATTCAGAAAGCAGTACTTCTGGACACGGCTCGCATTGTTAGGAGGTTCCTCTCTCTGGAGCCCTGACCGCCGGTAGCTTGGACCTTCTTCCCGATATCGGTGGGCTACTATTTTTTATATATATATTTTTTTGTTTTTGTATTCTTTAAGAAATATTTAAAAATGTAAGAAAAAACGTTTTAGAAAATGAATAAACGGAATTCAATATAACTTTGGTTATTACATGACATTACTTGCATTTTTAGGTTATGTCTGCATTTGATTACTTAACCTATAAAGAATCCAGAAAGTCTCAATGGAGAAAAGTTTTATGAACGGCGAAACGAACATAAAGAAGGTTTTACTTCATAAACTGCAGCGACACGGCAGTTTAGTGCTATAAAGCTAGAAACAAAAACCCTCCACTTCAATAACGATAAAAACCATTTCCAGTAACAAACCAATTCGGCGCAGTGACCCAAAAACCGAGCGAAGGAGGAGCATTCGGTATTCTCAACGCGTTTTAAAACTTATATAAACTTGTCACAGAGAGTCCTTTTTAACTATTCTTTGAAGCCCTTCAGAATGTGTTGAAGACGTAAATGAGTGAAAAGATCTCATTGACAGCGAGAGGCGCGGGTGTCCCAGAAAACCTCGCCATTTCAATATCACACGCCGCCGATAATAACATTTTATCCCTTCCTTATAAATACCGACAAATCTGTGTAACATCATGTACACAATGATATTCAAAACGCGTACACAATTTCCGTAAAGAAAACTACGCGAGTTATTTTTGCTTAGGAAACATTGTTTATCCCAGGATGCGCAATGTTTCTGGAGCAAAAATAACTAACGTTGGCTTCCAAAGACTACTTTAATCTTCCTTGTTATCTCCGGATTTATCTGTATAGGATATGTATAAATCAGGCTGCGTCATCAGGATTGAAACGGTACCTATGCGTCAGCTTGGATTTTATTGATTTCTGATACATAACTTTAAACAGTAATTCTTATTCTTTTAGTTTTGCATTAGTAAAAATTGTGCTTTCAGATAGTGCTTTGGGACCGAAATCCTTGAACACCAAATATTTTAACAAGGTTCAGTGTTACAGTCCATTGTTTGGGCATAAACATCTGGGATAGTAGGTCGTGGCTTCGCTAATTAGTAGAGCCGCGCCTAACAGTTAGTTGGTAACTGAGATGCAGGAGCTCTCAATTACGAATGTTTCCCAAATACTAATAGCGATAAAGATAGGCTATCATTAATATTCCGGAGAGTGGAACAAATTAGTGAAGTCAATCAACCGGTGTATCAGCTTTATTACTCCGGTCGACACCGGCCGCTATTTGGCTACAAAGGCACGCAAGAGGCGGACTTACATCTATACGCGCTCGCTTTTAGTAATTACTTCATTCACTGAAGCGAGCTTTGCATGTAATAACCTGATCAACATAAAATGTTTCATTACATTATGCGCGTATGATATCCGTTTTGAAACTCCCAAGTTAGGCTTCAAGAGAGTTTTCTTTAACCTTTTTATTTGATGAAATATAGCGGTATTATTAGACTGGCCAAATAGTACCTATTACTCAAAATGAAATTGGTTACTTATACATGGATACGCAATTTATAAACAAGGACTAAAAGTGCATTATGATTAATTCATACATCCCGAGATTTTTGTGAATGATAGATTGATGTTGTGATAATTCATTAATGATAAAAGGTTTGTCTATATAATAATAATTCTAAAATCTGGTGAAGGTTCACACCTTTCATCGCCTTAGTGATTTCTGAAATAAAATTGTGCACGCATCACTTACGGCGACGTTTTCTTCTTTTTGCACTATTACTGCTTCGTTTAAAAGCAGCAATATAAAAAAAAACATGTGACCAAGTTTAGAGTAGCAGGTCGTAGTGGCGGCGAGCCCGAGGTCGCAGCAAAGGAAACTGTTACGTAATTCCACGTCGGGATTCCGAATGAAAATGGAACTCGAATGGAAAATGTGGCTTTTGCTGATTTCTGCCCATTATTTCCTAAATAGGAGACAATTGTGTGGTGTATCGACACAAAGTTAGTTCGAATCATTAAACTACTATTTAAACGAGGTAAATGCTCCTATTGTTATGTAATATGTTACGTAACTGAGCTTTGGTACATACAAAACGTGAAGAGCAGCAACCGGTTCAAGAGTTATTCCAATAAAAATACGAGTAAGAAAATATTCCAGACTAGATGACCAGTGACGTGGTTATAACAGTTTTATTACGACAATGAGAGCAACAAAAAACGTACCGTAGCGCGCAGAGTTGTCACCTTGCCAGACTGTGAAGAGTGTTACTTAAACTTGCTTCAAACGTTTAATCACGTCCTATCGCCACTTATTTGACTCATTATAACAATTCACAAAACAATGATTGTGGATTTGGAGATAGTTTTTACACAAAGGACGGACAAATACTTAACGCACAACGATAAGTCGTTAAATGAAACTTTAGCTGCTTCTTGATGCCTTCGAGCTAACTGTCTTGATCCTTATTCGAATCCCGTATTTATGTCTGCTTGGAGCTTAAACAAAAATACTTTTTTCTCTTTTATCATTAACTTCGCTTCTTCGCTCGTTGCTCATTTCGCAACGGGGTAATAATTTATACATAACAGAAGTTCTTGTCTTATAAAGTTCCAAATAGAAGCCATTTAATTTTTGATGCGACTCGGAGCTACATAGTTATGTGAAGCCTTCCTACTACCTACAGTAATTAAGTTTTTGTTTTGCAATCAGTAGGACCACTCTTTTGTAGTTTGCAGAGAAGATGTACCTGTGGGTCACTGATTGTTGTCGAGAATTTTCTTTTAAATTACTTTTTAACTTGGTTCAACTAAATGTCAGAGTGAAGTACCTACACAAAATAAAACAAAAGCAAGGCATTTTACAGCACCTAATTAGTTTCCTGGCATTGAATAGATGTGACGCAGACTCGCAATATGTTATAATTTGAAACAATCATTAGGATAGGAAGTTTCGTTAGCGAAGTGCTTCTGAATGATTAAACGTGTAGCTATTAATAACTTGAGAGGAGGTGTTAATATCAAAGTTATGATAATATAAGAACATTGATTAGCTCACGTATTGAGTTTGTTGCTGAGACACAACAACCGAACTATTGCAGCGTTAAGCTATTAAAAACTTCTAGCACTTTTTTTACTTCAGAAACCACCTTAATCAGGGTAAAGGAAAAATAAAACCTCTACAGTAAAGTCTACTGTTTGAGATCCCTGATTGTAAAAGCTAACAACAAAATGAAAGAATTTATTTTTTAAGCGAGTTGTTCTTTTACCAAGCGAGCCCTATTCATGATGCTGAACATT
Source organism: Mamestra configurata (assembly GCA_002192655.3). Lineage (NCBI taxonomy): Eukaryota > Metazoa > Arthropoda > Insecta > Lepidoptera > Noctuidae > Mamestra > Mamestra configurata. Next base: position 73,124 of record NDFZ01004395.1, read on the forward strand.
TTATGACGCAGGAGCAAGAGCACAATTAATTAAAGTGTCATAGACTGATGAGGTAGAGACTTTACTAGAGGGTTGGTTGCCAAGAGAAACGCTCTACCTGATGTTATCTTTACATCCTATAACGCAACGGATTTTAATGTGGTTTTTACTATCATTTAGAGAATTTCTTCAGGAAGGTTTCAGGTTAAGTTACTTACCTCTTTTCTACGGATCTTTACTTAAGCTCTCGTAAATTATTTTTTCAAATATTCTACGTTAATTAGACGCTTAAATTATTATTTACTCAGAAAAATAATTATGATAATGTTAGTAGACATCCCTTCCGTTTTATTAAAACACTAGCTTCTGCCAGCGGCCTCGCCAGCGTGATATTCGAATATTATCCCAAGGGTGCATATTCCCGGGATAAAACGTATTCTATGTCCTATTCCTGGGCATGGTCTGCATCATATACTTTTCACTCTTTAAAGATTAAAATTTCAGAAAATGTCGAAAGAGGTGTTTGATTGATTATATCAAAGAGCATCAGATCAAATTTCAATTAAATCTGACCACAAACAAAAATATTCCAAACAAACTTCGTATTTACCGCTTAGAGGTTGAATTTACGAAACATTTATTCATGGTCCTTGTACACAAAATGTGGAGCTCTCTAGGTCCACGGGTTTAGCCTGGGCGATGATATGAAAACTTGTATTATTTGCGGGGAAAGCGACTAAAACTAAGAAGGATTTATTGGGAAAACGAAAATTTTATCTGCCATAATGTATGTGTGACATAAAGTTTTTGTTTTGTGTTTTTTACTAACAATTGGACCTTGGAAGTCATAATAAATAAAGAAATATAAATCTAATTGCAAAAAATATTTGGACTAGGTATAGGCCGAAGAACAGTGCAAGTTTCATTAAAATCGGTTCAGTAGTTTTTGAGATAAAGAGTTCAGTGTGTATCAGTCACACTCTCAATATTTTTAACGACCTATCGAACGATACCCGGTATGGGTTGGATAGACTATAAGTACAAACAAATCATCGCCATGTTTTCCAGATTTTATTTTACCACTATGTCGGCGTGATTATTATGTGTGTAACCGGAAAATTGCAAAGTCCGTCACTTTCTTATAAATCTTTATTAGATTATAATGTCTCGATATATTATGAAAAAATCGTTTTGCATACAATAAATCCTATCCAAATTCAATAGTTTCCAATATATCCGTGTCTTATTAAGAAAAAATAGTTTACAATTACACGCGATTTTTAAAATCTTACGGTGTTTGCAGTTACATGTACTTATATACACATATTCCTTTTTAGTGCTAAGCTTCTCTGAGCTAAACCGCGGACAGACGGACATGGCGAAACCATAAGGGTTCCTTGTTGACTACAGAACCTTAAAAGGCAGAAATAAAAGTTTTATCTTTTAAAAATCTAAAGTAAATTTGTCAAATATTTATTTGAGGTCGGTGCCAGCCTTACTGCGGTAGGCGGGGTAAATTGACATACGATATACGACTACCAATTGACTACGTATATTCCAAATATTAGGGAAATATTTGGAATATTTTAAAAAGATGAAACTTTAGTCTCTCCATTTTTAATTATGAATCAAATAAATAACAGTTTAATAGATGTTTTTTGAAGATTCGTTTATTTACTTGCTGTTAAGCACGAGGGAAAGCCGCAAGCTATGTAAAAAGATGTAGCTTCGTAATTTCATATCCAGTATAATTCAATTTCCTGTAAGGAAGCACTTTTTACACTAGCACCGGAAACGTTGAAATTAGCGGACCTTCAAAGTTCGGAGACGACGAACTCCTTTTTGCGAAATTGAAGAGTGATGGTGCCAAAATGTTTTCGTTCAAATTGTTGCCCCTCATTGTGGGTCAGGGTCTGATTGAATCACTTATCTTATTCCCGGGGTCCACAAAGTTCACCTATTTTTCATCTGCTTCAAATAACCTTGCTGGGATTTTATCTTAAATTAAACTGTATAATAATTAATCAGTAATGTTTTAATATAATTTTAAATGGTATTTTCACGTAGTTCATAATATTGCTTTAAATAACAAATCCTTCACAAACATCTCTATATGCGTATTTTGATTAAGCTCGGAATGGGAACAGGATCCAAGCCGCAAGGGATGGCTACTTACAAGGAATACATAGGTTAAAAGGGATAATCTGTGTTCAACGAACACCGACGAGATGACAAGGAAAATTTGTAAGAATTTACACGTGTCCTTTCATGTTGGTGAACTTGTGTCGAAGCAAGTTGAGGCGAATAGGCTTCATCCTAAGCTTCATGTTTGTTGTATTTGTTTGAACGTGACCTTAGCCGACTCGACCGAACAATCGAGTTATTTATTCAATTTGTACAATTGTCCACCAACTTCCTACAAAACCTATTTCCCGAACGCAAAATTGGGAGTTGTAAAAATAACGAGTGCAAAATATTAATAAATATCGTGGTAAAAGGGGCGCAAGGCGACAACAGGCTGTACTGAGCAGGATAAGCCGCGATGCTGGAAACTTTACAAGCTTTAGATATATAAATGAACGCTTCTACGCCCTAACAAGCGTAGAAGATTTATCGATATTCTGTAATTTACCGTTTACCGGGAGCGTCACGGTGTACTGGACAGCGGGCCCACTAACACTAAAATATCAAGACGAGGGTTGAGCGCGTGCTTCCCGAAGCGTCGGGAAATAACTTAGCGTCTGGTGGTGCAATGAAGCGCAGTGACATCAGCGCCGTCTCCACGGAGGGTGCGCGAACAGCTGTTTACGTAACGCGAGGGTACGTTGCCTTCTGACGTCAGCAGAATACCGCGGTACGCACGCGATCAACAATTTTTGGCCACAAAAGTACTGCGATTTATATCACCGAAAATGTTTTTCAATCAGAACCTTAAACCCCGGAGAGGCTCCTTTTAACAAAGCGGCATGTTGCTTTGTGTTTGCCGAGGGACAGGCGGGATGTTGCCAAAGTAAGAACTCGTGTCGTGTCACAAAGTGAAACCGAAAAGTCTGTCGTTCAAACAAGACGAATCGGCCGTTAATGCTGAATAGGCACAAGCAGTCTTCTATTCTCAAATACATTATGCAGATCCCGAAAGCCTCGTAGGATTTCTGTTAGTCTTAGAATAAAACGACTTACTTGTTGATTAGGTCCGTTATTAGTAGTAATTGCTAAAGGTCTAAACTCTTCGGTCCTCAGCAGTTAAACCTTTCATAATAAAAATATCGAAAAAGTACAATCAACTCGTGTTTTCATATCAATAGTTAAATGATAATGACTGATGGACAATGGATATTGTGAACCAAGGCTTTGTAGAAGTTGATTGTTTATTTCGATTGATAATATCGGAATGTAATATTCTACGTCATATAAGAACATATATACATATATTATTATTGAGCATATTTTGTTTTGCAGTAACTTTTTAACATTTAGGATTTTCCGTAAGCCGAAACTTAAGTTCGACGAAATTTTAACAAAAACATTTCGTGTTTTCTTATAAAAACATTAAGTTTACGCTGAAGGGTTTATATAATGAAACTTAGCTATAATTTTCCGTTAATAGGCACTTGATACGGGCAGCAGCTTGTGCAAGAGAAACTAACTCGATAATGTTATATTAAGTATCATTAAAGGCGGTCACTGCCACAGCCTGATATTTAGTACCTGTAATGTATTGTCGGGAACACCCGCCTGCAACGGCACTTATTTTACACTGTACCCACTAAGTACCGAACTGAATTACAGTGGCGAATTACAACGAGCGCAGGCAGACGCCCGCTGCACTTATGTTTATCAATCAATATTGATGGATATATAGTTATTGAAAAATGCTGAATGTTGAAGGAAAAATATAAAAAATAAACAAATGGGTCGACTCAAATTACAACAACTTGTTGGAGAAGAGCACACAAAAAAATGGCATTAAACTTTTGGGCTCAGTTTATCTTTAGCTATAAAAAAATAATAAACCCTCCACAGTAATTGAGAAAGACTGCCCTTAAATAAGGAATTCAAAATAAAGTGCCATTTTTAACAATTTCACCGAAATCCCTTAATGGCGTCGTTTTCAGTTTCAAATATCATTATAACTTTTAAACTAGTGAACGGATTTTAATAAAATCGAAATGGCTGTCGTGCCGAATTAACGTCACGAAAGACGTAGTGACGCCTGTTGGAGTGTTTCTAATATTATATTATGTGCGTAAGGAAAATCACTGTTCTATAATTCGTGGATGACGTGGAAATGAGAATGCTCTTTGGGAACCCCAAAGAGACATGCCTTTTTGTTTGGACGCATATTTCCATATTTCTATTATTAAATCTATCTACTCTTTTGTTAGGACCATAACATTATTTTTATTGTAAATGTACACGTACAACCTAGTACCCTGACTGAAATTACAGTATGATAACATCTGTTTCCTCAGAAACGTACCAATCAATAACTCATGAATTCATGATATTTCCAGCAACTAGTGACTTATCTGTTTCCAGGAATGCATCGCTAGGAAATCAACGTTCATTTCAAATTCATAAACTCGGTCGTAGGGCTTGTGTAAGGCATAATAGCCTTAATTATGGGAATGGAAACGGAAAGGGGATCGCCTTCAAACAGATAAAGTTACAACCGTGGGCAATCGTCATACCTACTGAACTTAATTATCTAATGCGTCGCGGAGTTCTAAGCGACAACGACCATTCAACGAGGTTAACAGAATTATAGCAATACAATACTTAATAATTAAAAGCATTATGGAGGCAGCACGCAGTTTTACGGCTCTCGTTTCAGATTTCACCAGTGCGACATTGGCGACTCTGCTGAAATCTGAAATGACAAACCGCAGCTTCGACTGCCCCGCCTTTTAGTGCCAAATGGGGTCCTTATAATTTAAATGAATTGCGTATGAAATGTAGTCAAAAATTCAAGAGATATCTACAGTGTCTACAGCGAGAAAATTAAAGACGAGATTCATTTACTTAATTACTTGCTCTGTAATCAGAAAATTGATAAATATTAATTAGCGGACAGAATAGTATAGTGATCGATGGACATTTAATTAATAAAATGATAGGTTGGGTGCTGCATCCGGGATTTAATTCGCGCCGACGTCTGTGACAATCTGGCTCTTTGAATATAATGAAAACGGTGGTTGGAAATAATTTGAGTGATATCAAGCCAATTAATTGGTTTAACTCAACAACCGCACTAATTAATTGCTCAATTATATTATCGCGCCTTGGTAAATGTTGTGATATTAACTCTCATAAATCATGAGTACCACCTATACGTGAAATACTCGATTCATTCACACGTTTTATGATTAAGTGACTCATTTTGTTCGTCGGCTTTCTATTTAATTGATTAGACTGGTAACTAATATTTTCCGAAATCCGTAGCTAATGGAGTCCGTAGCCGACAAACCATGGCCAGGCTAGGTGGGCTGTATGGTCGTTGCCAGGGGGTGACCGTGACTTGCGTCTTTTGTTTATCTGCCTATTGTGCTCGCTCGACAAATGGCGAGTCGGGGAATCGATATTGAAAGGAATTAAAGTAAGCAATTACAATCGCTCATTGTACGGGAAATAACAATAACATATTGAAGGTTGGAAAATTGATACGAGCCGAAGGAATTGAACTGCTAATCAAAGTGTTCATTTATTTCCTAACAAAATATTGAAGCTTTAAGAACTTGTGAATTGTTTTCGTCCTTGTCTATTTTACTTTACAACTATCGGTATCTTCCAATTGATTGCGGAGCATTGCTTGTGCGGAAACTATTCGAAAATTGTTTATTTGATTAGCGATAGGTCGTGGACGGTTATTGCACAAGTCATAAAGGCTCACTTGTTATCTACTATATTGCAGCGTCTATTGTATTTGTGCTTTATTGCGGAAGCGAAACCACCGGGAAACGGCACAGCCAAGATGCCAAGCGGCTTACACAATGTTACATCACATATTTTAGATCAGATATTTTTTCACTTAGGTATAAAGCATGGTACGAAGAAGGATTAAGTACATATCTACATAAGTTATGATAAAAATGCATATAAACCATTGTGAAAACTCCCCGGAATTAAAATTGCTAACATCTGAATACATAGGTACTTATCATCACACAGGCAGGGTTGAAATTCTTAAATGCGGACGTACCTACTGTGTTTGAGTAGCACGTTACGAGCGCATTCGAGGAATTTATTAGACCTAATACGAATAATTACTTACTGCTGAAAATAAGTACCTAATTAGGTAGGAGTTATGAACATGCTGCATGATCAGTTGATAAATTAGCACGAACAGAAGCTAATGGTTAACTGGAAAATATTCCCTTTTTCCATCGAATAATTGACCTCTAAACAATGGAAACGGTAGAAAATATGTACTTTGGTTTAAAGGAAAAATCTCTCTCGAAAGCTTTCAAAATCGATCTATTAACGTCCTACAAAGTTGAGTCAGACCATACTTGCCAACGATTTTACCCGGTGTGGTTAGGACTGTACCTGTATGTGATTTGCACGTTCTAGCCTCCAGCTTTGGGGCGTTAGAAGTGCCCAGTTACGATTCTACACAAGCCTTTTCTGGGTCTACAGCTATTATTTTGCGAAGATAGCATACTCCCCATCTACTGTATTAATGTAAGAGACAACAAAAGCCTGATGTTTTGACCTATTATGTGAGTTTCAAGTTGAGTAGTCAGTAATCTCCACTGCATTAAAATTTGAATTTCTACAGCATTTCTTTGCATACGAAGAGCACTTCATTATAAAACTAATCAGAATATTAAAACAAATGGATGTTTCTTTTCGCGAAAGAAGATGTTACGTTACAAATGGAGGTCAAAGTCCACGGATCTACTTTTTTATAAAGAAATCTAGTATCATAACGACAGCTGAAAAATTATAACAGAGGAATTGTTATATCGATTCAACGTACCATAGATATTGGCGCACAAAGGCTATTTTGTACAAACATAATTGTCATTTCGTGTTCGACAATGATCTTTTCTTTGTATTTTAATGAACTTCCATATTTCAACAACGATTTGCATTCCAAAAGCTAATTAATAGTTTCAATGGAGGATATGGGCGCGTAATAGTGAGCTGATCATAATCACAAAGCATACCAGTCGTGCAATGTTCCGCCGGTTCCTTACGTAATCAGTCAAACAATACAACCTCCACGAAATATTGACCTACACTACGGCTCACCCTGATGCCTGCTTTCCTGAACAAGGAAAGGAAAATCTTGTTGAATACCCAGCAATGTATACAAATGTACACCTGAAAGCGTCGTCTTACTTTCAAGCAGCACGCAAGTTACGTAACAAAACTTACGTAATCAATAAAAGCCTTGTTACAATGAGGATCTAGATTCACGTTTTCATGATTTAGCACTGATGTTTCCTACCCATTGGTTACTGTGTTTCAATCACCGATCGATGTACAAGACGATAAGGTTGTAAAATCGTCATAAAACTCCTACAAATAGAACTCCTTGAATATGATTTTCGACGTATTGGTCGCCCGCGCTGTTGCTAAATTGTTGTGTATTTTCCATCTGAAGATTATGTTTAAGAAAATATTGATACACTGAATGAGTGAAATATGAATGATGTTATCACAAAATACGCTCTCGCTTTAGTGAATCTATTTATAGAACGAACCTGAAAAATTCGTAGCTGCCGTAAAAATGTATCTCATTTTCCGAACGACCTCACCTGCCTTTTGTAAAGCAAACGGCTCTAGCCGACGTATAATAAAAACAAATATTTACAATTTCCGACGCGAAAGAATTATTATAAACCACAGATTGTTAAAAGTTTCAATTAAAATAAACTTTGCTGACATTATACCTACACAGCGAATTTCGGATTGCTGTGCGCAAACGTCTCTCTTGATTTATGATCAAGTGAGTTAATTAAAAGCTTGATTATTTTCATTTGTTAAACAAAACTGTTAGTACCTTGTTGGACGTCAAAACATCTATTGAGATCATCATCGCCGTTTGGTAAAATTAATGAACTGACAAATTCGTCCAGCTAACAGTGATGGGAAATTGTCGTCTCGTAAAATAAACAAGCTTTCACCCCTTATGACAAAGCTTATGTTTTATAATGAAAAATTCTCTAGTACCAAAATGAGATTGTGTCACGTTAAACGTGAGGAAACCTCATTTCAACATAATAATAAACAAACCTAGGAATTTTATCAAAACCTTTGTTTGGTGATGATGAAATCTAGTTTCAACGACATATTCGAAGTCTACATAGTCGTTACGATACGAGTTGTGTCACATATCATTATGACACGACTTTTTTTTTTTTTTTTTTTTTT
>NDFZ01004396.1:1306-31372 GCA_002192655.3 Mamestra configurata
CAGGATTTGTTAAATCCAAAGATGGAAAATGTATCAAGCCCGAGACCTGTCCAGGTAACGCATTTGATTTTTTGTGAGGCGCCAGTGGTCTACGCTACAGGAACCATGTATTTTTGCGGGATGAAAAGTATTATATCTATGACCAGAGATTCTTTACAAACTAGCAAATGCCTTCTGCTTTATAATTCTCAGTAGTTTACTAGATTAAAAGGAAAGTGAAAATCTTAAAACAACAGATTAATTAACATAATTCATACAGAAACTTAACGATCGATCTTTGTTTCTTCAAATAGCTGTTGGATGTAAGCTATGCTCGCCGAGGTCAGTCTGTCGTCGCTACAAGTAGTCTGTTTTTCAAAGTATGACAACTAAAGCTGCGAAGAGGTATCGTAATACCCAATAACTTGGTTGTGAAGATCAGCTAGGTAGTTGTTTCATGTCAGATACGGCATATAGTTGGGAAATGTCTAGGCAGATGAGAGTTTATTTTTAGTACAATTTTCGGATCTGAACTTAATATGTTGACAGTTTTAAAGATTTAGTTTACGAAACATGAGCAGTTGGAGTTCCTACTTTAAATAATTATGATGCCTGTGTTACAGTGGTTGACAAAGGATGTAACGGTGATCTGAATGCAACGCTCAGCGACTGCCCAAGTTCTTGCCCACCTACTTGTGAAAATCGCAATAGTAAAGAAAAAGTATTCTGTCCCGCGGTCTGTGATCCAAGCGGCTGTATATGTAAAGAAGGATTCATTTTGACAAAGAAGGGTGGAAAATGTGTCTTGCCTCAAGACTGTCCAGGTATTATGAACTCTTTATGTACTGTTAAAGAATCATCATTTAAGATCGTAAGGATCACTTTTGTACGTATTGTATCTACCTTTACATTGATAGCCACCTTAGGTGTTGAAGCATCGACACTTTTGGTAGTTTTTTCGGTTGTGATGATTTATCTTTTCATTTATTTACTCACTCAGTGCCAAGTTGCAAAGATCCCAAAGCAGAGTACAAAGAATGTCCAAGTGCTTGTGAACCAACCTGTGCAAACCAGGACCGTAACCAAGTATGCACCAAGCAGTGCATGCCACCCGGCTGCGTTTGCAGGGACGGATATGTTCTGAATAACGAAACTGGAAAATGTACCAAGCCCGAAAACTGTCCAAGTAAGTTCTCCAATAGTGTAAAAGTCGCTTCCCATCGTCTGTACGCTTAGATCTTTTAAACTACACAACGGATTTGATTGCGGTTTTCATCAATAGATAGACTGATTCATGCAAAGGTTTATACGTATGTTTAAATTTGTTAGTGGTATTTTTTTTGAAATATGACAATATTTGTTCAAGACGTCGGAAGAAATCAAGCCGACTGAGGGCTTTCGTCAAAAATGCTGTATTATTCTTTTGTAATATAATAAATATGTACATTGCACCCGTGCGAAGCCAGGGCGGGTCGCTATTTCTTTATGTTTTAAAAAATGTTGTCTTATTTAATTTTTTATTATATTACATTTAATGTTGCCATCTTCTATGGCAGTACATTGGGACTCACATAATTGTTACACCTTTTGCAGCGGTGTGCACAAATAAACGTATTTGACTGATTGAACGAAAACAAATAAATTATGATCGCACTGAAGAGTCGAGTAGAGATTGAAAACCAAACCAAATGATCATCTCAATTGTCTTTACATTTGGGATAATCATTTGCTTTGGTTTAGTATTTTTTATCTTAATATTGTAACCACTATCAATTTGATATCGGCCTTGAGAGACGAATTGTTTTAGCATATTGTTTTGGTCATTTAATTCGGACATTTTATTCAGGTGATTGTGGAGGGGATCCTGAAGCTGTGTACAGTACCTGCCCGACAGCTTGTGAACCAACTTGTGATAACCCGGATCCCCAAATATGCACCTTGCAATGCTTGCCACCCGGTTGTGTTTGCAAACCAGGATTTGTTAAATCCAAAGATGGAAAATGTATCAAGCCCGAGACCTGTCCAGGTAACGTATTTGATTTTTTGTGAGGCGCCAGTGGTCTACCCTACAGGAACCATGGATTTTTGCGGAATTAACAGTATTTTAACTATGACCAGAAATTCTTTACAAACTAGAAAACGCCTTCTGCTTCATAATTCTCATTAGTTACTAGATTAAAAAAATCTTAAAACAGCAGATCCATAAACATAAATTATACAGAAACTTTACGATCGAACTTTGTTTCTTCAAATATCTGTTGAATGCAAGGGTAATGGCAACGCATTCTGTTTTAAGATTATTCTGTTTTAAGATTATTGCCTGATTTTCATATTATTATTCTCTCTATCATTTATACTGCAGTGTATCATCTTTTTTGGTGGTACTTTTAATTGGAACCTATTTTCATCGTTGCGTTTATTTGGTTTTCATGTTTTCAGAGCACTTACAATGTTTGCTTTTCCGAAGACTCCCGTATGGTAGATATAGGAGTATTCACACGAAATAAATTTTCTATTCTATTCCCTTCTATTCAAAAACAGATCAAGGTTGTAAGGGCGATCTCAAGGCAGAATACAGTGACTGTCCGAGTGCTTGTGAACCGACTTGTTCAAACCCAGACCCTAACCAGGCATGCACCGAACAGTGCATGCCAGCTGGTTGCATCTGCAAGAAAGGATTTGTTCTAAATGAAAAAACTGGAAAATGTGTCGAACGAGAGAACTGTCCAGGTAATAATTTTGTCTTATTCGATTAACAAAAGGAGGGTGTACCTACAGTCAGATTAAATAAAACGTGTAATTGTATGTAAGCGCAATTGAGATCTTCTTCAGCAACTTCATTTATTAGTACTCCTTCCATTCTAGTTGTGATGATTTTTCAGATTTCATATCTTTATTTATTCATATTTACAGTCGATATATTTGATCATCGTTGGTCTCTAGTAGGTAAACTCTTTTAGCTTTATCATGTTTCACATAATTCATCTATCGTTTCTTTGTTACGTGGACTCTATACCAATCTACATTAATAACCAAATCATTCTTCATATCATAAGTTCATGATTCAATATGAATTTCAGTTGATTGCGGATGCAAAGGTGATATGAACGCAACATACAGCGATTGCACAAGTGCCTGTCCCACTACCTGTGCTGATCTATCCAATAAAGGGGACAGTTTAGTCTGCGCTGCTGTATGTGGTCCGCCAGGATGTGTTTGCAAGTCGGACTTCGTTTTGACCAAAAGGGGTGGAATATGTGTCTTGCCTGAAGATTGCCCAGGTAATGGAACATGCACCTTTAGCTTCTCATAAGTGCATGGGCACTTAATCATTGCCATTTTTTATTTGAATAGAAATCGTCATGTTTATAAATAAGTTATTCTTCTGAACTAAGGTATGGGTGCTTATCTTTTCTTATGTTGGCCTTGCTTTTTTATTCATTGTCATTTTTGGTGTACTTATATAACTTTGTTCATTTATTCGTTTCTGTTTTATCTTAAGAACATTATTACTAACCCTTTATTAGATCTTCTTGAATAATGTTATCTATTCTATTATTTTCATAAATATATCAAGGTTGTGTGGGCGATAAGAACGCAGTATATAGTTACTGTCCCAGTGCTTGTCCAGCAACTTGTGAAGAAAAAATAAATTGTGTAACTTCTTTTTACTAAAACAGTGCCAGGATGTGGAGAGGATCCCAACGCAGTATATAGCACATGTCCAAGTGCTTGTGAACCAACTTGTGACAACCAAAATCCTCAAGTATGCACCATGCAGTGCATGCCCCCCGGTTGTGTGTGCAAGTCAGGATTTGTTAAATCCAAAGATGGAAAATGTATCAAACCCGAAAGCTGTCCAGGTAATATAATTAAGTTCCTATAATAATTCAAACATGTTTTTTTACTGTTTTAATGCAGTAATCAATACTGAGAAACGGAATAATTTAGTTGCCGTTATAAAACCATATCATAAATGTATTTTTTTAATGTTTAATTATTCTGATATCAGTTTTCACTGAACCATTGATGACTTTTACTTTTTACTAAAACAGTAACAGGTTGTGGAGGGAATTTCAATTTGAATAAAGGATGTTAACAGATCTGTTACAAATCTGTCATCGAGTCCCTTAAGTTTGTACTAAGTTTTTTTAGTTTTTCCTTTCTGCGTATTAAATGATTTATTATTACTATGAACCATTGATGACTTTAACTTTTTACTAAAACAGTAACAGGTTGTGGAGGGGATCTCAACGCAGTCCACAACGACTGTCCCACTGCTTGTGAACCGTCTTGTGCTAACCAGAACCCCGAAATATGCACCTTGCAGTGCTTGCCACCCGGTTGCGTTTGCAAACCAGGATTTGTTAAATCTGATGATGGAACATGTATCAGGCCTGAGACCTGTCCAGGTATTTTCTAATTTCTTTATAGGTAATATATCTTTGATTCCACCCGATTGCCATTTTCGAGAAATGCAGATAATTGATTGCATTTCAATTTGAACACAGGATGTTAACAGATCTGTCACAAATCTGTCATCGAGTCCCTTAAGTTTGTGCTAAGTTTTTTAGTTTTTCCTTTCTGTATATTAAATGATTTATTATAACTATTATTTGTATGTGTTTGACAATCTCGGGACCCTGAGGTCCCGGTCCTTTGGTAGGCATACGAGGGGCCAATACATTTCGAATAACGAAATGAACGAAATTGAAAATTTCATTGCATATATAGGTTTATCTAACACTGCCAAAGTTGCGGAATAGTTCGAAAGAGATACCGCGGCCCTGAAACACAAAGAGCATTTGGGTTTGGACCCACAAGGGTGTCTTTTAGTCAGTAAGTGTCTCCCTTCCACTCCGCTCAGAATGGGAGGATTCATTTGATGATTTCCCGTCCAAATAGAAATAAAAATCTAAGAAATTTGACGAGGAAATATTCTTATTTCTCACAGCAGAACCTCAATGTAAAGGGGATCGCAACGCAACTTACATGGAGAACCCAAGTCACTGTCAAGCTACCTGTAAATATCCAGACCCTAAAGGACAATGTGTGGACAAGACCATGCCACCAGGTTGTGTGTGCAAAAACGGATATCTTTTGAGTAAAAAAGGTGGTCCGTGTATCAAGCCGGAAGATTGTCCTGGTGAGTAACAGTAGCAATTTCAATATTTTAGTTCTATGACTTTACAGTACAGCTTGAGTCTTGTGTTAAACTCTGTACAATACTGACCTAACCGAACGAAGTATGGCTGCAATGTTAGGTCGTCACATCGATATTGCTACGAGTTCGGTTCGAAATCATGCGTGAAATGTAGCTCCAAAAGCCTTGCTGCCGTTTAAACACTTATTATATTTCTTAGATAAAATTACAAGGTGGTTGACTTACCAGTAATAAGGTCCAGAATGGCAAAAGGCTTTCGTTAAAGATTATTTCAGTCATTTTGACAAGTTCCAAGAGGTCCATAAGAAAACGAGTACTTTCTAACATATTGTGTTTTCTTACAGGTGGATGGCCGACATGTAGAGCGAATGAAACCTATGTCTACTGTAAAGTAAGCTGCCCAAATAACATCTGCCCGGTCGATGACAGCCTGGCTATTATTGCTTGCGATCCTGTGTATCCGTGCCCTGGAGGCTGTGCTTGCAAAGGAGGCTATTTGATGGCCAGCGAGGATGATGACAGATGCATTTTGGCTTCAGAATGTCGTAAGTATAAATATATATTACTGTGAACTGACTGACAGAACGATTGGCATGCACTGCCCACCTGTCTCGACGCGCACATACCTAAGGCGCGGTACAACGGTCCCGGTCGAACTTAGCTAATGTCACATAGAAAGATAAAAAAACATGCTCACAAATTAAATAGTGATGGCAATAGGGAATCTTATTCATAATTTATACAGCTCTTTATTAAAGATGCAATACTTTGCATTAAAATGCCAATTATGTCTTTTTAGCAAAAGTAAAATGCACGAGACCGAACGAGATATGGGATCCCTATGCCCCAGGTTGCTTGCATGAAAGATGTGATGATAAGGACATACCTTGCGATTTCCAATACCCTGGTTCACCAAGATGCAGATGTATTGAGGGCTACTATAGGAACCAGGATGACATTTGTGTACCGGAATGTGAATGTCGTAAGTATGAATTGAGTAACAAGAAAGGTTCTAATTAGAGCAAAAAAAAAACAATGTTTCGAAACATTTCGATTTACATCGCGCAGCTATAACGCGATAATTTCAACCCTATACATTTTAGAATTTTTGACAATTGTTATCTGAAAAAGAATGTCATATTGTAAAGGTCCTCTAGATATTAACTACTGTCCACAACAAGAGCATGGTTAATAATACACAGTCAGACGAAGAATGGCTTAGTGCTAAATTACCATCTTTTACCTAGACAAAAAAATCTACAGAATAAGAAAATTCAGTTCCATCTACGAGGACTCGAGAAGGATTTATTGTCGCTTGCATTTCAAAGATATTGCAATAGAATACCGCGACGGTTGGACACTGAACCTTATTACCATATTTTTCATTTGAATTTTGTCAGGATGCAGAGAGATTTCGAGCATAAATCTGATTTAACAAAAAGGGTAACATTTTTTAGGATTCCATTGTTGCATGAAGAATGTATGTCTGTAGTCAGCATCTCCATGAGCGAGGGTATCGCGGCGATATCATCGTCCTGCGAGTCGTTTTTGGTTTTAAGAATGTGTTATCATCAAATGACTTCTCCGCTCTGAGTGGACCGGAAGGGCGTGTCAGACTCTTACTGACTAAAACCCATCCCTTCTATAGCCCTTTGCGTTAAAGGGCTGCGGTGTTTCTTTCGAACAAATTCCACAACCGTCTGCGAGTCCTGCGATTACTTCTTCAAGAACTCTATGAACATGTCTCCACACAGCGATACTATCGCGGCTCTGTGGCGAGTGACATTAACGAGCAAATCGTCAACGACTCGAGCCACGATACGGAACCTACTCTCAGTGCTCTCACAACATTTTTTTTTCAAAAAAAACGAAACATTGAAAACTCAAATACGAATTTAATAAAATACCTACCCCGATCATTTAAAACATGAGTAAAGTTACTGAGCCTTATTATTTTAAAACAAATAAAAAATAACAAAAAAAAAATCCAGATTGATTTTTTTATTTAAATTTTCTATAAATAGGCTTTCAAGAAATAAAATGACTGTTCTCGCAACTGCATTCTTAACTATAAACAATTTTTTCAATGTTCCATTAGCTAATTTTACTGCAATTCAGTCAAGAATAGTTTAGTAAAATAACTTAAATATGACCATACAAATCAAATTTCTTGAATAAGTATTAAATCCATGAAAGAAAGATGGCAATAAAGCGTAATCCAACTTCGAAATATTTTCTATTACATTTACTTAAATCGAAGGAACCTGCTTCACTTGGGTTTCCTCCTAAGCCATCGACTTTCCTTTCAAAAAGCCGGGATTTATTTTCACTTTTCAGTTACGTGTTACTTGCTCAAAGACATCTTAACAAAGCGATTCAATAAACATAGGTACCGGTTGGGATTCTAAATTGTCCAGACCATAGTATTAGAGTAAATGCATTCAACTATAGGACAGAACGATGACAACAACAACACAATTGTTTTAAGACTAATGAAATCAATTTGCGTTAGCAGTTTAATAAACATTATTGTGATTAAAACCATTTATTACGAAAATTGAAGTCGATTTATCAGAATTAGAAGATCTGCCCTTAAGCTGGAGACCACACTTAAGATTTATAAAAGAGAATAATGAAAGTGAACCTAGACAACAAAAGTTTACAAACGACTAAGGCGAGAATGAGCGAGTGTATCGCCACGAGTCCGTCCAGCCCAGGTGATCTCTACGAGACGATTATTCTCTAGCCTTTTCGCTGATTGCCATTGCCCATAAAAAAGTTCCAAAGTGCCAACACCTAAATCTAAAAATTGCAATTAAGGAGATATCTCCAAGAGGATATCAAGTACAGCGAACGTTATTCAACAAAGTAACTTTATATGCACATTATTGCACATCCCTCGTCCCTGTTCCGACATAATGGACTGTCAGTTGATGTTACTAAGTTACATTCACAGACTTCCTCGGCGGTCACTGCTAGAGATGGCACTGTCAGAACTGTCCGCACAAGCCAAGCGTCAGTGTCAGTCATTGTTTACTGACGGCCTGGGCCGTGAAAATAGGGTATTTACAATAGGGTCTAATTGCGTGTAATTGCACTCACAAGTCACGCTATAGTGAATTTGCGCCATGCAGTAATAATGACGTTTTGTGTGACAAGGATAGAAGAGCAACTTCAAAAGCGTGTAATTTCTCTATTTTTACACCGATTGTTTTTACTATTTTTTTTTTTAATATCTTGGGACAACTCACACACGGTCATCCGATCCCAAGCTAGGCAGAGCCTGTGCTATGGCAACCAGACAACTGATAAACATACTTATATATTTCTAAATACATACATATTATAGACAAGTTACACCCAGACACAGAACAAATGATCATGCTCATCACACAAAGATTTATCCTGGGTGGGAATCGAACCTACGACCTCCGGTTTAGCAGTCAGGGTCACTAACCACTCGACCAACAGGCCAGTCAAGTAATATTTTTATAGTAGTGAAATACCCTATTCTGACTATATCCATGGCAGTCGAAACTTGTGCTCAGCGTGTATTGCTCGACAGCATATAGGAACCTATTAATTACTAGCACTTTGCCCGCGACTTCGTCTGCGCAGAATTAGTACAAACAATTTTCCCCCTTTTCAGCCTAATTTCCTAAAATCCCTACTTAGTGCTCACCAACATCAAAAATTAAGCCTTGTGCAAAATTGTATGTTCCAAGTGTAAGTAGTTTTTTTACATATATGTATGTCACCGGAAAATGGCAAACGCCGTAAGATTGTAAAACATCGCGTGAAATTGTTAACTATTTTTTCTCAATAGGACACGGATATTTCGGAAACTATTAAATTTGGATAGGCTTCATTATTTACAAAACGATTTTTATAATATATCGAAAAATTATAATCTAATCAAGATTTTTTACAGTCTTACGGAGTCTGCAATTTTCTAGTGACATATACAACGTGTAACAGAATAAATGCGACATCTGAAAAGGGGTCATTGTCGTACTCATGATTATGAACCACTTTTGTTATGGGACCAAACCTAAAATCGTGAAAAAAAAATGCTGTTTAGTACATTTTTTCGAATTATGTTTCTCGATTTCAGTTGTATAAATAGTAGCCGTCTATGTTTCTAGTAGCTGTCAGGCGCCACAATTCCGTGTTCTCTGGTAACACACTATTCAGTTTGTCTGTCTTTTGTTTACTTGTTCTTCTTTCGAAGTGTTTTGAACTGTATTGTTATGTATCGTGTTTTGTTTTTGCCCCTACTCATTGTGGTCGTTTTGTTTCATACGTAATCGCAGAGAAGCGGAAATATGTTGCTTTGAATAAAATTTTGGTAAACGCTGTAGATTTAGATTCGATTTTCGGGAACTGGTAAGGGTAAACATTTCGCGTTTTGTACGGGAAACTGTTTTTTTTTTTGTTATATTTCTCAAAACTTAAAAAAAGAGATATCTGAAGATTCCGAAGTTGTAAGCGTTTTAAATATATGATAGAAAATAACAGTACTACATGAATCTGACGTCGAACAACTCTAACGCCATATTAACTTCGCAACTTTTTGCGTAACAAGGTTACAGTGGCCCTACTTTGACGTGCTAATGCCATCCAATTCCGATGATGTAAACGGGATAGTGTTATTCGCTATGTATAGCTCCGTCTCTCTCTTAGAGCGGAATCATGATCGTTTTAAAACTTCATAGTAAAAAATGGAATAAATTCAATGGTTTAATTTAATATTTCAGAAATCAGCCATCTTTTGACACTACTTACTCAACTATCCCTTTAGGCAATCAATTATTAATTAATCGAGAAGAATCCTGATTTGATTATTTTTAATGGATCAAGGCAAGAATGGTAGTGCATATCATAGTTTAGGGTCTGCCAGGGTTGCGGGTTTTCTTCAATAGAGTCATCGCGGCCCTCGAACGCAAAGGGCATTAGGAGGGACACAAATGGGTTTTAGTCAGTAAGAGTCTAACCCTCTCTTTCGCACCGCCGAGAGCGGAAGGAGTCATTTGGTGATTTCCCATCCTTAAAAAAGGGTATAGGTTATGCACATGTATTGTCCGTGGCAAGGCATATCATCACATTATCAATAGCATACTTCTATACCGTTACATCACCTCAAATATGACGTAAAACACAGGCCAGGAAACACAGATTTTTTACGTTTTGAGCGAAAAAATCCCCGCGTTCACCTACGTCACAAGGTTGATAGTACCTTCTCACATCATCTGAGTCATATCCCCGTTGAGTTTAGTGTTTTTATATCCTCATACACGTTGTTTTGCCGCGTTCGTAATATAAGTGGTACTTTATTGAGAGGAATAGCGTCAAACAATGTTGTTCGTGTATCTTTCTGTTTTTGTACTTTGTTTAGTTCGAAGTGGTGTTTCAAAATATGTGGAGGAGAAAGGTAAATTACTTGTGTACCTATTTATATTTGTTAAATGTTTATGGGTAGGCGTAAGCTCAGTTTCTGAACGAAAATGATCACCAAGTACATGTGATAAATTGTCAAACGCCCGTTGGCGGCTGGATGTTTTTGAACGAATTTTCAACAGCCAGTCGCTTCACTTGAGTAGCTTTAAGTTTGTGATGTATTTGGGAGGTTAGAATGGTTCAGGTTTTGTGGAAATTTAGATAATTACGAAGGTCCTTAATCAAACATTACGGCATAGTAAAATTATTGGCTTATCGGGCATTTTAAGATTTCTTTAAGGTCGGCAACATATTTGCGATTGGTATGAATTGATTTTTTTACAAGCGGTAAACTTTTGCCATCATGTGAGCTTAGAACTTGGAGTTAACTACTAACAATCACTTATTGTGATATTGATTGCCGTGAATATTTAAAAACGAGTTCAAAAAGCTAACGTTGGCTCCAGAAAAATAATATTGTCAAATTTTTTTTTTTCATGTAATTTCTTGAGTTGGTCAGTTATTAGCCGACTATACGTCTTGGCCTTTTGGAAATTCAAAGTCAAAGTCACAACGTTTATTAAGTGACTCTACTGTCCATTCGGAAAGGTAGATTCTTATGGAGAAGAACGGACACGAAACTCTATAGTTACTCTTTTCAAATATAGGTTTTACAAAATTTGGTATACAAAAATAAATTTAATATTATGTGAGGACGATGCACCCAGAGTATCTCAAAACTAATTTCACTTTAGTTTATTGTGAAATAGGTACTATTATCATTTTTTGTTCACCTCGGCTGGGGTGGCCTGGAGTTTACGTTAAAATAATACCTTTGTTTTAATAAATATTAACTCTTTGGTTTGGTTTATTGGGTTTTTTTACGCAGAAAATATTTAAAACATTTCTCTGGTGTTTTATTTCCAAAAAAACTATTATTTTAATGCTCTTAACAACTTTATTTTATTTAAGTAGTTGTTTCTTTAGCATGGCAATAGGTAGAGATCATTGACCCTCTATATTTCTCGTCTTCTTAATTTTAAATGAGAAATAATGAAATAAAGCTGTCCTGAATCAATATCTATCGTGATCCGTTATAAGTGTTATGTTCAGTTTTAGATGAAAATATATAAGAGGCGTTTGCCCCGTCTCTGACATGCTAAGACGAAATAACTATACCTACAGTTTATTAAGCAAATCGAATAAAACTTGGCTTTATTTAGTTTTAAATTAACTTTCATTCCACTGAAAATGTTGTATAGGACCCTGAAACTCGTACGTCGTACGTTTCATTCCGTTGAAATGAAAAAACTATTCTCGCGTGCCATGGGTGGCTTTTACTGAACTAATAATAGTTTCCCTGTTAGTTTGTTTGAACAAAATCGTTCGCATCAATTGATGGTGTACAAAGGCAGCACCAGAGACTACTTGAGTACTTGTACATGATCTGACATTCCATTAGCGATTATGACCGTCGAAAAGTCAAGATGTGAGGGATTCTCTACACCTGTTTGACAGTCGTTTTCGCTAAAAGAATTGAACTCTTTTCATCTGAAGCCTCATATCAAATTAAATAAAGTGAAAGTTTGTACATGTAACAATTTTTTTGAACTAGCCTAATAGGGTATTTGACTAAAGAAATCTAATTAGTCCGTCAGATAGATTTCCAAAAAATATTGGACACGTTTTTTTCTTTTGTCACGTAAACACAAAATTAAGACGATACATGCTTTGAAAACTCGTATGACGTCACTTACTAGTACACTTTTTCTGGAAAGTGACGTTACAAGCCCTCACTAATAATCTTTGATGCGTTTTGTCTAAGTTTATTATTAATTTGATAAAATAAAAATACGTGTCCAATATTTTTCGATAGTGTGAGTGACGGACTAAATAGAATTATATTTTTTTAACCCAGGCAACACCTCTATTGTTTTCTCAGTGGCGCAAAGGCCTCCCCTCTCTCCTTCCAAGACTCTTCATCTTTTGCGATCTTGGACCAAGTTTGACTCGCAAACGTTATGTAATTATGTAACTCAAGAAAAAAGGTAACTAAGAATTGCAAGTATAGAGGTATACGGTACAGAGAGTAAAGTCCCGCATAACTACACTGAAATGGGAGGATCCTCCGACCAGACGGTTATTGTGTCTGTCCGATAGATGATATTCGGACTGTTGTTTATGTCCAAATCGCACGGAGAACTTTGCTTGCGCGATGCAGGATTTCGTTGGTAGTTCATCACTGACAGGATAGATGGCGTTGTGGTTCTTTTTGTTGTTGTACAAATTTTGATCCTTAGTTTTTCATGTGGCGGCATTGATGCCACTATAAAAGCACCACACACGCCTCCAGTCGACTTCATTATAGTGGCTCTATTTACTTGAAATTCAAAGTATTTTATTCGACTAGCTATCGATCTGATTATGTATGTGCAGTTTGACCGTTCACATTCGGTTTTAAAAAAAAAACTATTTCTAACTAACTACTGCTACCGAAACCTGGAATTTAGCGTTGGGCACTCATTTCATACAAAATTCCAAATCATTCAAGTTAAGCCACAGCGCCCATCAACGTCAAAATCGTATCAGTGCCAACTACAATCTGGCCTCCTATTATTTTGGTCGTTATCAGGGGGCTTTATAGGCCTCCAAATGCCTTAATGACAGCCTCTGAAGATGATAGTCGGGTACAGAGGGCTTAACGGCCTTCTCAAGTAAGGATTGGTGTATAACCATCTTTGGAATTGATTTTAAGCTTGCGTACGTTTCTAAACGAATGTTGTTTAGAACCGAGGCCATTATTTTTTCAACGATAGATATTCTGGCATAGGAGAAAATTGAGCTGGGATTCAGACTTTTTGTTCTTTCTAACTTATCTTCAAGAATGGTATTTGATCCCTAGAGAGCATCACTTACCTATCACTTGAGAATAAAACCACTTAAAACAAGTTTTTCTACTAAAGATTTAAGTTTATTGTTTAAGTGTAAAAAGGTGTTTCAATATCCAATACAATTTAATGTACTTAACAGAAGTTATATCTAAGTGCTTCTTAAACCTAAAGAAAATGTTACTGTATCTTTTACGTAACCCATATAAAGAGATTTCTATTGAATATTATCAAGATTTCATCAGAATTGTTTTATAGCCAAACCAAAATGTTGTTACGAAAACCGTTAAAATAAAACCTTAAAGAATCCAGCTCGAATAATAGGTCATAACGACAGTTATTTCTGTACGTTTATGTATATTTCACGCATATTACGGGTATGCATGCATTGATGACAATTATTTTATAGCCAAATCCGAACCAATATGTGGTTACAACGAAGTTGCCGTACCCTGCAGACAGATCTGTCCACCACAAAACTGTGAAATCGCATATACCGACTACGCTTGCACTGAAGAAACAAAAATATGTGAACCTGGGTGTGACTGTCTTCCCGACCACCTTAGGAATGGAAGTGGAATATGTATACCGAACGGCCAGTGTCCTTGTAAGCTCCTTGAGACACATGAATATCATAAATCATTCGCTGCTTTAATTCATCAGAAAATTTACCCTTTTCTTAAACTGCATTAAGTCGGTCTGAATTTGACATCGCCAATAGTGTAACTTGTAAGACTAAAACACACTAAAGACTTCTTCTCCAGCCGAATTTTTCAGCGGTTACGCTAATGACGTTTTCCGATCTGATTTAACCTTTTGAACGCCATTATCACGTATACATGACAAGCAAGCGCATGCCCTGTACGCCAAACATCACAAATATGTGACAAAAAGTTCGGCGACTTTGTGGCTTGGCGTCGGGGGCACGCCGATGTGTTTATGCTCTGGGGTTCAAAAGGTTAAATGAATTGAACATCACCAGACACGAAGTATTGGTTGCAGTCTTTCCAATATTATTACCAGCATCGATCCATTGACTACACAATTTTCAAGCTTTGCACAAAACTTTGCTACTAAATCACTATTGCCACGTCAAATTTGAAACCAGACACAATTTCTAGATCCATCAACTCCCGTTTGTGGGATAAACGAAATAGCCAGAGACTGCAGACGGATCTGCCCACCACAGACTTGCCTGAGCAAGTACGCGCTATTCCGTTGTGTTGAAGACTTGCCCTGTGAGCCTGGGTGCGATTGTGTTCCTAATTATCTGAGGGATGAAAGAGGAATATGTATTCAGAGTGAGCAGTGTCCTGCGCGTAAGATATTTCAAGTTGTCTGTCTTTGCTTTCTGTCTTTGTCTTCCTCTTCTTCTTTTTTTCTTTCTTTTAGTATTCTTCTGTATATAACTTCATTGATTGTTCTTATTATGATTTACTTGCTTAAACGTTCTGAATTTACATTTTCTATTTGATTCTATAACTAACTAGAGTTACAAATGCTCTTTGTAAATATTTCGATTTAGATCGTACAAGGTATTTGAAAAAAGACTGAGTGTCAGGACAAGACAACGCGTTTGAAATATACGGTTTTTTTGGCCCGGAGAGAACGCTCTATACTTCTGTTACAGCCTGTCAAATTCCTGATGAGTGCAAGAGAACCTGTGAAAAGCCGAATCCTCAAAACTGCATTTATAATCCACCGAAAGTCAATATGAAAGGTTGCGATTGTAAAGAAGGATATATTTTATCGGAATTAGGAGGGGACTGCATTCCTATCGACCAATGTCCACGTAAGTATTTTAGACTGGTATTTTTGGTTGCAGATTTATTATTGCTAGACCATAGGCAATAGGTATCTAAAAGTTGGTGACTTTCAGCCTCATGCAAACATAGAAATCGACATACCAATCAAAGAAAATCATCTTAGGTAGTGCAGAAGATCTAATGTGTTGATCACCTAGCAAACAATTTTGAAGAAGAAAATAGTAAAATATGTCATGTCAAAATAAATCATATCGAGGCATGAACATGAAACAGCAGTCTGGTTCAAAAAAGTCTTTTCATGATGTCTTTTTTGTTAATTCTCAGCTGAAATAGCATGCCACGGTGATCCCAACGCAAGACCCAAACGTTGTCCAAAGCCATGCGCATCTACTTGCCAGTCACCTAACCAATCACCCTGCAAGAGAATGTGTGAAGCTATAGGATGTGAATGTAAACCTGGATTTTTATTGTCTAATAACACTGACTCTGCAAGATGCATACTGCCTGATAAGTGTCCAGGTATGTACAATTTATATTAATCTTTGAAGAATGTACTGTGTCGCAGGTCTGCCGGAAGAAATTTCTTTTATAATATTCTACTTCTTTCATTTTATTCATATGTTCTTTTCTATGGAAATGGAATTTATAAGACAAGACTCCTTAAAATGACAGCTTTGTAACAGAGTTTACCTCAAACCTAGATCAGTCAGAGTATCGCTAGCATGACATATTTCAAGGTGGGTGATTTCCGATTTCATCCGGGAATTGAAAGCTTTCTGTGTTTTACCATCACATTAACTCCAAAAGTTATATCGACGAATAAAATGAAACAGAAGTGACTGATAATACTAATTTTCCTATACGCAAAGATGGAAACCCCTGCGGCAAGGGAGGACGTTTCGTTGAGTGCAAGACTGATTGCAAAGGAGACTATTGCCCAGTGGATGACAGTCGGGACCCAGTATACTGTGATTCTTCAGAAGGAGATTGCCTGTCTGGCTGCATTTGTAATTTCAATCACAAAAGGAAAAGCCGTAAAGATCCCAGATGTATCGAGTCGTCCAAATGCCGTAAGTGATTTTTAATGTTAATTGCATTTTCCATTTGCAATGGCAACAAAAACTAGCAGTTGGAATGGGAAACTGATTGGTTTTATTGTTTCCTATGTTCAAGCAATTTTGCTTTGTAATGTTTGTCATGATTGTGGTTTTAGGGATTTTCTTACTGATAGTGAATTTAATATTGAAGATTAAGTAAATATTATACAAAAGAAACGATCAAATATGTGTATAGAGTAACAATAACCGGATATTGCATTTGAAGATAAAATACTTCTTTTAACAAATATTGATTTCGATAAAGGATTTATGATGAAAAGTAGCAACAATCAAAGATTTGTCTAAAGTATTTCATAAACGATGTCTTATATCAATTTAACAGCTCGAGTGAACTGCACAAGACCCAACGAAAAGTGGAGTTCCTGTCCATCAGCATGCCTCGCTGAAAACTGTGAAGACATCAACAATCAAATCACTATTTGCAATACTCTGGTGTTGAACTGCGAACCTCGCTGCATCTGTAAAAATAATCACTTTAGGAATTCAAGAGGAATTTGTGTTCCTGCTAAAAAATGTCGTAAGTTGAACTGTCACATAAATGTTAATAACAAATGATAGATTGCAGTCACCTAACCACCCAAACACAGCGTTTCATCATTTGTTTCAATAGTATGCAATAGTCCTGCACCAAACGGTGTGTGTCCTAGGGTATACTTTCATAGTGCATACAGGGATAATCGTCGGTTGGTGCCCCATTCCATTTGAAATGTCTAACGGGGCCTCTGCCTGTTGGCTTCGGCCACTCATACGCCTACCAAAGGACCAGGACCTCAGGGTCCAGAGATTGTCAAAGACGTACAAATAATAATAGATGGAAAGAATTATCTTTATTATCACCATAACTATTAACATAAGTTTTATTACCTATTAAAGTAATCAATGATTGTGTCGTTGTTTGTTAAATATTGCTTAACGGAAAATAAATAAACTTAAAACTTAGTATGTCTTTTAAATCCGCTTTTTTATGTATGCCAATAATAAATTGTAACACATTTTACTTTAACAGCACCACCAGGTTGTGGAGGGGATCTAAACGCAGTCTACAACGACTGTACTAGTGCCTGTGAACCGACTTGTGACAACCCAGACCCTCAAATATGCACAGATCAGTGTCTGCCAGGTGGTTGTGTGTGCAAGCAAGGATTTGTTTTAAACAAGAAAGATGGAAAATGTGTCGAACGCGAGAACTGTCCAGGTAAAAGTTTCTCCAATCTAATATAAACTAATATTATAAAGAGGAAAGATTAGTTTGTTTGTAACGATTTGGCTCAAAATTTACTGTACCGATTATTTCACCGTTAGACAGCTACATCTTCACCGAGTAACATAGACTATATTTAATTCCAGAAATTATTAGGGATCCTTACTAAAACTTGAATAATGTAACCCAAGGTGTAAAAAAATTGACAAAATTGGTTTAATCGCATGCGCTGCGAAAACTACTGATGATACATAAAAATAATGTACTAAATAATTAAAGTAACCATGTTTACCTACAAAAAAGTCCGCGAGGCTATATGTCTAACTATTATAGTTAAGTCACAATGACCGCTATTTGTTAAAATTATTCAAGCAAAGCCCAGTTGGAACGAAAAAATGATGATTTTGATATCAATATATTATTCTTTATCCATTTAAATGTTGATTATGTTGATTACGTACATGTAAATTACACTTTAAATTATTAAAATCGGACCTTTCGTTTCAAAGTTACGACGGGTATAAAAATGCTCTAGGTAAGCAAAATCCGATGAAGTTGAAATGATTTGGATAAAAAATAAGAATAAAAATGGATTTTTCGAAAATAAACCCCTTAAGGGGCGAAAAGGGGTGATGAAGTTTTTAGGGGAGGACAATATTGCTTACTTCCATTTACGTGGGAATTGGTATGAACCAACTAAAAGTAGGATAATCGAAACAGATCTCACATTTTTTACAAAATCAAACCCTAACGAGGTGAACGGGGTGGATAGTTGCGCTGATCCAGAGACCACCGAATTAGCAGCAGAAATGTAATGAATGAAAATCGTTTTGCTTAATTTTCCAAAACTAAAGCGGGTAGAGCGGGCGTTGAAGTTTGTGAAGCACCTACTAAATCCACGCGGACGTAGTCGCGGGCGAAGTGCTATCCAATAATAAATTGTAACACATTCTACTTTAACAGCACCACCAGGTTGTGGAGGGGATCTAAACGCAGTCTACAGCGACTGTACTAGTGCCTGTGAACCGACTTGTGACAACCCAGACCCTCAAATATGCACAAATCAGTGCCTGCCAGCTGGTTGTGTGTGCAAGGAAGGATTTGTTCTAAACGAGGAAACTGGAAAATGTGTCGAAAGAGGGTACTGTCCGTGTTCAGGTAATGGATTTTCTCATTGATTTTAATTTTAGTAGAAATATCGGTCCCGGATATTGAAGTTAACGTTTCTTTATTCAAATAGAGCCGGTTTGTGAAGATACGAACGCTGTCTACAAAGAATGCACGAGTGCTTGTGAACTGACTTGTGATAATCCAGACCCCCAAGAATGCACAGAAGAGTGCAAGCCAGCAGGTTGTGTGTGCAAGGAAGGATTTGTTCTAAACGAGGAAACTGGAAAATGTGTTGAAAAGGAGTACTGTCCATGTTCAGGTAATGGCCTTTCTCATTGATTTTAATTTTAGTAGAAACATCGGTCCCGGATATTGAATTTCACGTTTCTTTATTCAAATAGAGCCGGTTTGTGAAGATGCCAACGCTGTCTACAAAGAATGCACGAGTGCTTGTGAACCGACTTGTGCCAATCCTGAGCCCCACTGGTGCATAGATCAGTGCATGCCAGCCGGTTGTGTATGCAAGGAAGGATTTGTTCTAAACGAAGAAACTGGAAAATGTGTTGAAAGGGAGTACTGTCCGTGTTCAGGTAATGGCCTTTCTCATTGATTTTAATTTTAGTAGAAATATCGGTCCAGGATATTGAAGTTCACGTTTCTTTATTCAAATAGAGCCGGTTTGTGAAGATGCCAACGCTGTCTACAAAGAATGCACGAGTGCTTGTGAACCGACTTGTGCCAATCCTGAGCCATACTGGTGCACAGATCAGTGCATGCCAGCCGGTTGCGTATGCGAGGAAGGATTCGTTCTAAATGAAGAAGATGGAAAATGTACCAAACCGTGTAATTGTCCAGGTGAGTTTAAGAGTTAATGAACTCTGTTGATATTTACAAATTTATGGCATTAAGGTATGGTGTAATTTTTATGAATTAATGGTTTTCTTTTCAGAATACTGAGGACGTTTCAGTCATTATCATTTATGCTCACGAGCAGTCTATTTCTACAATTAATGTTCCCTGAGAAAATTCCTAGATTTTATTAATCTTTGTTATGACTGTGATCTAGTTCGAAACTCACAAAAATAAATAAATCATATTTCTGTTTTGTTCAAACGAAATCAAAATGTACGCTTGATAAATAAAGTACTAGGTGCTGTAAGAATTGAAGATATTTGTATTATTCCAAGAGTTATTCCTGTTTTCCCACAAAGTACAATAAAAGGAAGGCCTCGTGAATCAAATCAGCACTACTAATTTGTTCTTCGTAAAAGTTTTGCGTGGGAAGACAAATCGGCCCATCCATCTTACGCAGGATTGTTTCGAAAAATTTCGATAGTGGCGAGTGTGTGGGATACCCTTAACTGTGTTGCTATATCTGACACTAACGTCTCGCATTTTCAGGGCTCATTCACATTCGCATCGCAGCCGCAAACTGTCAAACACTTGTATTGACTGTGTGTGACAGTTTACAGCAAATGATAAAAAGGGGTTTTTGACATAAATAGAAATGATATTGCGACTTAAATTTGAATGCTTTTTAATGGCAATAATCGGCCTTCCAGTGAATATTTTGCAGGATGTATGAACGATGTAAATACAATATAATATCTATACTAATAATAAGGGGGCTTACTTACCGCAACGACTGAATTTTGTGGACACGCAGCGTTCCGTCACGAGTGGTGACGATGCGCAGGCAGAAGAGAAGAATAAGTTATCGTATCGTGGAGATTATCTGACGATAGTTGGGTGGATTCCTGGTGATTCACTAGCTCGTAAAGGTAGCGACTTAACGCGTAACAGGAAGAATATATCTACATATATCGTGTTATCACGCATACATTATTTGCGTGAAATCATTAAAATCATCTTTCGTCCAAGGTTATAGTCACTTCCATTATTCTCTTTTGTATATCATAATTGTGGTTTCTTGCTGAGCTAAAAGAATAATTTTCTTCTAATACTGATAAATCGTCTAGAATTTAATTTTCATTAATTTTATAGTAACAAATGTACGACGGCTTGGGTCAAAATAATTTTAATTAAACTGCTAAGGCGAATTGATTATTTCTCTTCGAACAGTTCCGTTGCTGCCAGGCCCGAGGGTTTAAATGAGAAATGCGTTTACTATTGTTTAGATAACTTAGAATCCCAACTGGTACCTGTGTTTATTGAATCGCTTTGTTCAGATGCCTATGAGCAAGTAACACGTAACTGAAAAGTGGAAATAAATCCCGGCTTTTTGAAAGGAAAGTCGATGGCTTAGGTGGAAACCCAAGTGAAACAGGTTCTTTTAATTTAAGTAAATGTAATAGAAAATATTTCGAAGTTAGATAACGCTTTATCGACATCATTATTTTATTAATGACGTTCTTTGAACTGTGTAATAACAAGGCGCAGTGCAGTAAAACATTGCTAATTGAAATATGTAGTTAAATTAACTTATTGTAAAGAATGCTGTATCAAGTAAGTCAATTTATTCCCCGCGATAAGTTAATTATAGGATCGTTAACTAACTAAAACATTATTATAATTGAATAAGCAATTTCGAAAAGGGATATATATGGCTGAAAGTATTGAATGTTTAGGATGTATTAAAAAATATTGAGTTCCGTTTTGAGGTTCACGAGCAGTTGATAGAAATATTTTAAATTCATATTCATGGTGCAGTCAACTGGCTTAATCAGCCGTTAATTTGGCTGCCTAGCCATTTGATTGAACGGCGCCGAAAAAAGCCTAAGCGACATCCCGGCATTTAATTGAACGGCTAGGCAATTGAATTGGTTCAATATCATTTAATGATTGCCTTTATTGTTATTTCTTTTCTCGTTCTTCCCTTCTGCCAAAGTATATAACTTAATTTATTTTATTAATTAAACTGCCAAACGTTTAAATGAAAATCGATGTTCCGCTTGCTTTTGAAATAAAAGTAATTAACTCCGGTTTATTGGGTGTATTTTTGTGGTTTTTTTTTACATGTTTGTGGTATCTTCGTACCCAAAAGAAGACTGTTGTTAACCACTAAACAATGTGAAACTGGGGTATAAGTATCCTATCTTTTAATAGTCTACCTGTATGTCGTTCAGCCGTTGATGGGACATCGATATTAAACATCCTAACATTTATATGTGTATGTATAATATCAGTTGGCAGTAGGATCCGACAGTAGAATAGAATAATAATTTTATATTATATCATCGAAGGCTTGAATTTCCGCTGTGCTTCGGAACAAGTTAAGCCACTGGTTCAGCTGTGATTTGAAGGTATTTGAGAGTAGGGACAGTGAGAAGCCAGAAAATCTGTCATCAGTCTTGCCAAGGGGTGTCGTGTTGCTCAGTTACTGGGTTGTATACGTCAGATAGGTACTCACTCCATGTAAAATAATGGTACACAGCTGCATCTGGTTAGAGTAGGAGCCGAGTGAAGGAAAAAAAAATGAAAATGTGATACATGAATTAGTATGGCTAATTCTGCTATCATTAAGTATGCTTTGCCATCAGTGAACTGAATGTGTTCGATAGTGTTAATTTATTAGGTTCACTTTATTTTAGGAATGCTCAAGTACTTGTGAACAGCTTGTGCTAATAAATTTCCAAAATGTGCACTGATACACACCAAGTGGTCATTAGTGCAAGATAGGATTTTTTCTACGACGTTTGACGAAAAAATTGAGGCATGGAATTTATAAATGGGCGCCGATGATTAATTGTGTGTTGATTTTCTTTATTTGTTATTTTTCTTGATGGATTTTTCTGAAAATAATTTTTGATAGGTGTGTGTAGAAAGTAGCTAAGTAATTGGTTTGTCCATGGTAATATGTCCCAAAAATGGTTATTAGGATATGGTTTTTAAGGGATTCATTTTTTATCTTTTTAAAATTATTTAATATCTTTTTAAAATCGTTTTGGCACTTTAGCTCATTTGTAAATTCCTTATGTTGTCGAATTAGAGGACTGTCCGTGCCCCAAGATTTCTAAATTGATTTTAATAAACAAATATCGGCCTTAGAGATTGAATTTCTTACGACGAGGTCTGACGCAGGTTTGATTCAACGATATTTCGATCGTGGTGGGTATGTGGGAACCCCGACTGTATTCATAAGGTAAATAATGATACCTACTCTTAAATCTAATAACAAAGATGCTAACATTGAGTCAAGAAAAGTCATTACTTGATTATGCCAGAAAGAATATATCATGTTTAATTGATGCCATCCATCATGGTTCCGTTTTGAAAAAGTGATAGAGCCATTCGTCCTGTAGCTCCATCGCTCTCTCTTATAGCGGGATCATTATAGTACGTCATAGTCGGGAGGGCTGACGCTACTTATCCAGAATGACATATTTTATTGTTTGGGGTTGTGTAGTAGTTTTGGTCGTAGAACTGCTTACAATACTAAAGTTACTACAAGAATAAACTCTCATCCACTTAAAACTATCAGTATCTCATGAATTCTATCTCAGACAATGATACATAAACAAAGAAAACTCAGAATTTAATATCTCGATTCTTTTAAAAAATGTAACAGAAGCTGCGGTTACTCAATGCCAACGGGCACTTATATTTCCTCAGAATGGCTGCAAAGTGCAGAGTTATTGCCTTTTGGCTGATTACTTAAAAGCATCGTTTAAACCATGTTTCATACTTTCACTGATGAAAATTGAAGTCATTTTTGGCTTCAACGTAATATTTTGGTCAATTAAACGATTGACTTGACCTGTTTTTTTTGTAGGATGGGATATCATCAAATGACTTCTTCCGCTCTGGGTGGAGTGGAAGGGCGGGCAGACTCTTACTGACTAAAACCCATCCGTGTTCCTTCTAAAGCCCTTTGCGTTCCAGGGCCGCGGTGACTCTTTCGAACAAATTCCGCAACCCTGGCAGGCTCTGGCCCTAGCGGGCCCCGTCTTCTTTGCTTTACAAGTTTGTTGTCCCTATGTACTTTATTTGTTCACAAACACTGTAACACAGGTTTTGTACAATATTGTAGTCTCCATACTGTTGCAAACACCGTGAATTTAAAATAAATCGCGTAATATTGTAAATATTTTTTTTCATGACAAGACACGGATAAATTATAAACTATCGAATTCGTATGGGATTTATTATTTGTATTCGAATTGCTTTGTTTACAATATGTATAGAGTTTATTACAATCTTAGGATGTTCGCAATAATCCGGTGACATGCTAATTCTATAAAACATTGGCAGCGAAAATTATAAACGTAAAAGGTTCAATGGCTGGGCAAAAGTCTCCACGCAATGGGTGTCAGAGGATGGACGGCGTCGCAGAGGCCGGCCTAGAAAACGGTGGCGAGATGATTTGGATGCACACCACGAAGGTTGGTTCGAGGTGGCGCAAGAAAAAAATGTCTGAAAGAGTATGGGGGAGGCCTTTGCCCAGCAGTGGGACACAATAAATAATATGTCTCCTAAGAAGCGTTACAAACGTCAATTTAATAAAAACACAAGTAACGCACACTCATTTTCTTTAGCTTGAAGCTATCATTGTTCTTAAGATATATTACTTCTTCCAGGAACGTATCCAAGCCAAGAAACTAATTTTGTTATATTTTCTTCCAAGAATCTACCCTTTATGATGAACTCGGAGAATTCCTTAATCCTATGCTTCTTTTATCTAGCGTAGCTTACTTCAATATTGAAACTTAACCAGCTTAAAATTAAGTTACTAGATGCCACCTCTTTTCTTGAACAAAATACCTCTCAAATTTTCAAATTTATAAAAGTTTAAGTACCTAGAGAATAAACTTTGACGGACGGTAAGGCTTCAAATTGATATTTTAATATTCCCTTGTTGTCTATTTGAATCTAATTTTAAAGTAATCTTCATATTATTTAAGTTATGTACTTGAGTATACAGCTGTTTAGTATCCCCTGTTGTGTTTATAAAAGGGTTTGAGATGTTGTTAGTCAAAACATTAAACCTGTATCTATATTACACATTTGAAATTGCTTTTTCATTATTGTTAAGTTCTATACGAAAATACTAGCTGCCACACTTCTGTCTTGCTTAAAGTGCAGACATGTAAATGAAATAAAAAAGCCTTTATTTCCCATAACCCTTAAATTAGCAATTTAAATGTACATATATTTTGTTTCTGATTTTTTTGTAGTTTCTATTTTTCTTATAATCTTAGTTAGTACGTTATTTTTCTACGATATGGGCCTCTCCACGGGTGAAGGCCTTCTCCAGTCTGGCTACAAAAAAAAACTTTTTACATAAAAATACAACCGAAGTTTTTTTTTCTCACTTTTTAGTGGTTCACATGTGCTTACCCCTTTACAGCGTACCGGCGTGATGTTATGTTATAAACTGGTAAAAACCATAGACAGACATGAGATTTCAGCAATCCCAGTCCATTTGCTATCATATATTGAGGAGTTCCGTTGCCTATCTCCGAAGTTCTTCATCAGATCTTCACCAAATTGAAATGGAACTACTCCGAAAAAGTACTCTTTCAAAAACTACCCAAATTGCTTCTAGTGTGCCTATAAAATTTGAAAAGTTCTCTCTATTTCTCCAGGATCCCATTATCAGAGCCTGACTTGATGATCATGGGGCCACCTGGGAAGTATACCCTCTCGAGTAATAGGTTCCAACAACTTGAGAACCTCCTCCTTTTTTTGAAGTCGGTTAATAAGCAAAAAGCTCCAGTTCCAGTTGATCTTCCAAGAACAGCTGAAGTAATTTCTGTTTTCTGCTTGCTTCATACGTCATCAGTGTATTCTCTACGCCTTTCCATTATATTTGTGCCAGCAATAAGTCAGTATTATTCAGTTTATAATCCGTCGTGTCGATTTTCGAATATTCTAACATTATTACAGTAAAGTGGGTTACTCGTTCCGGTGGCAGCCATTAAATATTTTATAGCCTTTAATGGATTCCCGCCGATTTTATAGATACACATACTGCCATTAATTACTTATTAATTAATAATTTAATTTTTTACCAAACACGTTTTTATTCTCGCACGATGAGAGCTTTTGCTGTTGATTTAAATTCTGCAGAAGCATTAGTGCAGAAACAAATCACTTCCGTTACTGATTGATGGACCGACTGATAACGCACAGTCTCAAGCATTCAAGATCGAGACGTTAAAATCAGAAAGATAACATACCATATTTAAAGTACACCTTTATGTAGCGTCGTATATTACAGTCAACATAACAAGAGTATACATTCACTTTGCACAATTAAAACTCCAGGCTACATTAAGGCCCTACCAGGGTTGCGGAATTTATTCGAAATAATCACCGTGGCCCTGGAAGGCAAAGGGCATTAGGAGGAACACGGATGGGTTTTAGTCAGTAAGAGTCTCACACTCCCCCTTCCACTGCACCCAGAGCGGAAGAAGTCATTTGATGATTTCCCATCGTTAAAAAAAAAGGCTGCCATTGAGGCAAATAAGATTCCTTTGACGGTGATTTTTGAAACTTTATCCAAAGCAGATTAAATTTATAAGAACAAAGTCGCAGCAAGCCACTAGTTCAACAATATTTAATTACCTACAAACTAAGTTTTAAGGCCAAAGTAGTGTAGATTACCCTTGACAAGGTATTCCCCAAGTCCCTGAACTTTGTTATTTCTCATACCGATAGTGAAGGCTTCCAGTCTAACCAGTGCGCCTGAATATTTTTACGCGGAACGATCACATTTTGTTCTCCGGAATGTAATCTAGAAAGAGATCTTGAACTTTGTTTTTTTTTTTTGTTTTTGTATGCGATAGGATGAGGTGAAAGAAAAACAAAAAAACCGGCCATGTGTAAGTTGGACTTGCACACGAAGGGTTCCGTACCCCGTACCGTATAAGCCGAAAAAACATGTTTATTTTTATTTCTTTTTACTATTTGTTGCTATAGCGGCAACAAAAATACATCATCTGTGAAAATTTCAACGGTCTAACTATTACGGTTCATGAGATACAGCCTGGTGTCAGACGGACCGACAGACAGACGGACGGACAGCGGAGTTTTAGTAATAGGTTCCCGGTTATCCTTTGGGTACGGAACCCTAAAAACTAAGAAATCTATCTATATACTCAATCCTACACATTTTAGAAAATCGCTGCCGCCATGGTTTCGCTGATAAAATGTCATTTGTCTAGAGCCTCTGGACTGATTCTCTCGCGGGAGAGTTTAGTTGACAGAATTTTCAAACAAAGTTACTTGTTCATTTATTCAATATTTACCTAACCTGGGATTTCTGGTAAAACAAAGCTCTCCTGAGAAAAACGTTTTTAGAAGACATCCCAAAAAATATTCAAACAAAAAAGGGCATTTATTGCTACCACATAAAATATATCTTCCCTACATTCTAAAGCAAAAACTACATTTACTTACGTCACCAGGTATCAAAATAGAAGAAGAAAAATTGCACGGTGTCTACGTCTCGTTTATAAGCGAACAATCTCTGCATTGTGAATGGAAGTTTTTGTGAGAGTCATAAATCAATCCGCGGCGAAATGATTCCCCCTAAAGTTTTTGCTAGTATCCATGTACAGATATGGAAAGCGAGATTTTTTAAATGGGAATATATTACTGTTCTTGCACAACACAAAGTAATTATAAAAACCTTTTTAATAAAAATACTGCA
This sequence comes from Mamestra configurata, assembly GCA_002192655.3. Classification (NCBI taxonomy): domain Eukaryota; kingdom Metazoa; phylum Arthropoda; class Insecta; order Lepidoptera; family Noctuidae; genus Mamestra; species Mamestra configurata. The sequence goes on from NDFZ01004396.1 coordinate 28,583, forward strand.
AAGTATAAAATAAATTTAATTTCGTAAGTTGGTGTTTTTGGTTGTTTCTTCGTATTTTAACACCAACTTCCGAAATTAAAGTTGTTTTATACTTTGTAGTATTTTTTTTTTTGGAAGTCTGTTTTTTTTTTGTACCACTGGAAAGTCACAGGAAAGCAAAATACGCAATTTCGTTTACTTGGATGACATATTTTATCCAGCAATATTGATTTAAAACAAAACGATTTTAATAAAACGAAAACTTTGGGGCCAATCGGAAAGTACATTCCTTCACCAAATTTAAAATAATTTTTCAAGCCGGTTCATAAATGACGGAGTTATGAGCAAACATAAAAAACAAAACCGAATTGAGAACCTCTTTCTTTTTTTGAAGTCGATTAAAAAGGAAAAGTGTGTAAAATACTTAGTAACAAGAGAGTCTCATTTAGCCATCATATATTCCTTAAAAAATCAGCTAAAACTAAATAACACTGCACTTAAAGTAATTTCTATCCTGTAGATAACGCCAAAATAGCCTTGAGAGTTTGTAATGATTTCGTAGAAATCTGTATGTATCTGTTGAGGCCATATAGAGTATATGTATATATGTATCTGCGAGTATTTTAAATACAATATTAAAGCAGACTAAGCCTCAGGACAAGTTATCTTGTTCAATAAAATAACACCCGTTCGTTATTACAAATATTTTTTTTCAGTAGGTACTCTATTGTTAGGTTTACGAAAAATACAGTTTCATATCAAATTATTATTTTTAGGTCTACTATGTCTAATTTCTTCTGTAGTTTTTTGCATTCACATACACATAAAACTACGGAAGGAATTAGTAAAATCCAAAACTACGGATTGGCTCATGCAGCAGGACTATATTAAAACAGATTTTTTTCTAGCATACATCACTTGACATTCTCCCAAAAAAAAAAAAAAAAAAAATTCTCATATTATTATTATTATATCCACCAACAATCTTAATAGTATTATTGTTAATTTACATAATATTGTATTGGTAGATCGAAACACTTTCATTCCTCTAAGGACAACTTTATATTTTGACCAAACACTGTCTCTCAAGATACAGATCTCCTTGTTTAAGAGTCAGGGTTTATAATTTTGATTATATAGACTTTTTTTGTCACCTTATTTGTATGTATGTATGTACAAACTTATAATAGCATATTAGTTACTCTACCATTTAATGTGTGTATGTAATTTTTGGATAAATAAACAATTATTATATTATAATTTTAGATTACACACACAAGTCTAAAGGCCATTTTTGTTTTACAACTATAACAAAAATGGCCTATAGAGTTGTCATCTCATAAAAGAAAGCCTCATTTGAGTCCACTTTGTCTGTACTCGAACGAGGCCGGCTGTCAACCAAGTAACATTCGATTAATCAGTCTTATTAGTTCCTCCTGAAACTCTAACTAAATAATTGGTTACGATAAATGTTATTCGGCGAACTGTAATTGGTTTTCGTCTTATTTGTTTGTTCGCCGTTGATTTTTCTTTTATTTCTTCGTTTGATTATTTCTGTGTGGCCGGTATATTTGTTTGTGGGTTCCTTTTGTGATTTATAGAGCGTCGATGGACGAGAAATTGTCTGAGGTCTTAATTTGATTTCCAGACTCTCATTCTCAGTTTGTGATCGAGTTAGTTTTTTTGGGAATAATATTTGTGACTTGGCTTTGTATTATCTGTTACAAGGACATTCATTTCTGAATGAGAAGAGCAGGCTTTACGTCTAAGTAGGGTACTTAATTTGGTTTTTGTCTCAAACAATTGGACTAAAATAATTTAATTGAACCACATTTTCGTCTTCAGAATGGTATATCAAAATGCTAGAAACATAATGTTGTAAAATCAAAATCAAAAGTCATTTATTCAAATTAGGCTAAAGTTCTACATAAAGACAGTCTCCCAAAACGCCCGCCCGTCACCACTTCCTAGTGTAGGTTACCTACCTACTCAGTACAGTAGAGTCAAGCCTGATGATATTTAATCGAATTGTGTTCCAATTAATTTGGTCTTTACTGTTCTGATTCCAGGCCTTTCTAATATTAATTTATGAGACAGCAATAAACAAAATGAGTATTGTAATTACGCTTTTGTTTTGATAAATATCTTTCATATTATCATGAAGTACTTATTGCGACAGATTTGGATTCAGAATTCGAGATAATTATTAAAATTTAGAACAACAAACTCGATGTCGTAGAAAATATAATTATATTTGCATTGCAACACATTCTCTTTTTAGGGCCTTATAAATACAAATAGTCATTTAAAAATTAACTTAAATAAGATACACTAGATGCTAAAGTCGAATTTCAGTTCATGAATTCAATTCAAATAATCTCGAATTTAAAGTTCAATTGTAAAAAATAAAAATAACTACTTACTGCTTTTAGAAATTGTTTTTTTTTTGGTTAGAATAAGAGTCTGTTTCACCACCTACAATTAACACCCATTCTCTGCATCACCCAAAGGTTGACTGGTAGAGAATGCCTATGGCATTAAGTTCGCCTCTGTACATTTGTGTGCGTAAAGTGTTAATAAATAAATAAATTAAGTACCGGTTAACTTACCTGGCAGCTAATTTTATACGAATTCTGTTCCATTTTTAATAAATTCAGTAAGTAATGGCTAGTCAGATATCGTGAAACAAGCCCTAAGCATTACAAAAGTCCTAATGACAATATTTTTGACAAAATATCAGTTTTAGGGATATACAAAGCGCTCCGGCCCAGGCGCTGCTGTCACGAAAATGTATGGCGGGCGCGCGCACAA